>CAWVPA010000017.1:52500-55000 GCA_963931875.1 Pollenia griseotomentosa | reverse complement strand
TCTGTTTGTTTGTTTCGTTTATTTGTTTGTTGGTTTGTCTGTTTCGTTTATTTGTTTGTCTGTTTCCTTTGTTTGTTTATATGTTGCGTTTGTTTGTAAGGCTGTTTGTCTGTTTCGTTTTGTTTGTTTGTTTGTTGGTTTGTCTATTTCGTTTGTTTCGTTTGGGAGTTTGTTTGTTTAGTTTGTTTGTTTGTTTGTCTGTCTGTCTGTCTGTCTGTCTGTCTGTCTGTCTGTCTGTCTGTCTGTCTGTCTGTCTGTCTGTCTGTCTGTCTGTCTGTCTGTCTGTCTGTCTGTCTGTCTGTCTGTCTGTTTCTTTGTTTGTTTGTCGGTTTCGTTTGTTTGTTTGTGTGTTTGTTTCGTTTGTGTTTTTGTTTGTCTGTTTGTTTCGTTTGTTTGTTGGTTTGTCTGTTTCCTTTTTTTTTTTTTGTCTGTTTCGTTTGTTTGTTTATATGTTGCGTTTGTTTGTAAGGCTGTTTGTCTGTTTCGTTTTGTTTGTTTGTTTGTTGGTTTGTCTATTTCGTTTGTGTGTTTGTATCTTTCGTTTGTTTGTTTATTTGTTGCGTGTGTTTGTTAGTCTGTTTCGTTGGTGTTTGTTTGCTTGTCTGTCTGTCGGTATGTTTGTCTGTCTGCTTGTTTGTTTCGTTTGGGTCTTTGTTTGTTTCGTTTTGTGTTTGTTTGTTTTTTTTGTTTGTTTGTCTGTTTGTTTGTTTTTTTTGCTTGTCAGTCTGTCGGTCTGTTTGTCTGTCTGTTTGTTTGTTTGTTTGTTTGTTTGTTTGTTTGCTTGTTTGTTTGCTTGTTTGTTTGTTTGATTATTTGTTTGTTTGTTTGTTTGTTTGTTTGTTTGTTTGTTTGTTTGCTTGTCAGTCTGTTTGTTTATTTGTTTGTCTGTTTGTTTGTGTGTTTGTTTCGTTTGTGTTTTTGTTTGTCTGTTTGTTTGTTTCGTTTGTTTGTTTGTTGGTTTGTCTGTTTCGTTTATTTGTTTGTCTGTTTCGTTTGTTTGTTTGTGTGTTTGTATCTTTCGTTTGTTTGTTTATATGTTGCGTTTGTTTGTAAGGCTGTTTGTATGCTTCGTTTTGTTTGTTGGTTTGTCTGTTTCGTTTGTGTGTTTGTATCTTTCGTTTGTTTGTTTATTTGTTGCGTTTGTTTGTTAGTCTGTTTCGTTGGTGTTTGTTTGCTTGTCTGTCTGTCTGTCTGTCTGCTTGGTTGTTTCGTTTGGGTCTTTGTTTGTTTCGTTTGTGTTTGTTTGTTTTTTTTGTTTGTTTGTTTTTTTGTCTGTTTGTTTGTTTGTTTGCTTGTCAGTCTGTCGGTCTGTTTGTCTGTCTGTTTGTTTGTTTGTTTGTATGTTTGTTTGTTTGTTTGTTTGTTTGTCTGTCTGTTCGTTTCTTTGTTTGTTTGTCTGTTTCGTTTGTTTGTTTGTGTGTTTGTTTCGTTTGTGTTTTTGTTTGTCTGTTTGTTTGTTTCGTTTGTTTGTTTGTTTCGTTTATTTGTTTGTCTGTTTCGTTTGTTTGTTTATATGTTGCGTTTGTTTGTAAGGCTGTTTGTCTGTTTCGTTTTGTTTGTTTGTTGGTTTGTCTGTTTCGTTTGTGTGTTTGTATCTTTCGTTTGTTTGTTTATCTGTTGCGTTTGTTTGTAAGTCTGTTTCTATAGTGTTTGTTTGTTGGTTTGTCTGTTTCGTTTGTTTGTTTATCTGTTGCGTTTGTTTGTTAGTCTGTTTCGTTTGTGTTTGTTTGCTTGCCAGTCTGTCGGTCTGTCGGTCTGTTTGTCTGTTTCGTTTGTTTCGTTTGTTTCGTTTGTGTTTGTTTGTTTGCTTGTTTGTTTGATTGTTTGTTTGTTTGTTTGTTTGTTTGTTTGTTTGTCTGTCTGTCTTTCTGTCTGTTTGTTTGTTTGTCTGTTTCGTTTGTTTGTTTGTATGTTTGTTTCGTTTGTGTTTTTGTTTGTATGTTTGTTGGTTTCGTTTGTTTGTTTGTTGGTTTGTCTGTTTCGTTTATTTGTTTGTCTGTTTCGTTTGTTTGTTTGTGTGTTTGTATCTTTCGTTTGTTTGTTTATTTGTTGCGTTTGTTTGTTAGTCTGTTTCGTTGGTGTTTGTTTGCTTGTCTGTCTGTCGGTCTGTTTGTCTGTCTGCTTGTTTGTTTCGTTTGGGTCTTTGTTTGTTTCGTTTGTGTTTTATTGTTTTTTTTTGTTTGTTTGTTTGTTTGTTTGTCTGATTGTTTGTTTGTTTGCTTGTCAGTCTGTCGGTCTGTTTGTCTGTCTGTCTGTCTGTTTGTTTGTTTGTTTCTTTATTTGTTGCGTTTGTTTGTTAGTCTGTTTTGTTGGTGTTTGCTTGCTTGAATGTCTGTCGGTATGTTTGTCTGTCTGCTTGTTTGGGCCTTTGTTTGTTTCGTTTATGTTTGTTTGTTTTTTTGGTTTGTTTGTCTGTTTGTTTGTTTGTTTGCTTGTCAGTCTGTCGGTCTGTTTGTCTGTCTGTCTGCTTGTTTGTTTGTTTGTTTTTTCGTTTGGGTGT
>CAWVPA010000016.1:0-43332 GCA_963931875.1 Pollenia griseotomentosa | reverse complement strand
TTTTTTCTAAAAATTGCATTTTTTCTAAAAATTGCATTTTTTCTAAAAATTGCATTTTTTCTAAAAATTGCATTTTTTCTAAAAATTGCATTTTTTCTAAAAATTGCATTTTTTCTAAAAATTGCATTTTTTCTAAAAATTGCATTTTTTCTAAAAATTGCATTTTTTCTAAAAATTGCATTTTTTCTAAAAATTGCATTTTTTCTAAAAATTGCATTTTTTCTAAAAATTGCATTTTTTCTAAAAATTGCATTTTTTCTAAAAATTGCATTTTTTCTAAAAATTGCATTTTTTCTAAAAATTGCATTTTTTCTAAAAATTGCATTTTTTCTAAAAATTGCATTTTTTCTAAAAATTGCATTTTTTCTAAAAATTGCATTTTTTCTAAAAATTGCATTTTTCCTAAAAATTGCATTTTTTCTAAAAATTGTATTTTTTCTAAAAATTGCATTTTTTCTAAAAATTGCATTTTTTCTAAAAATTGCATTTTTTCTAAAAATTGCATTTTTTCTAAAAATTGCATTTTTTCTAAAAATTGCATTTTTTCTAAAAATTGCATTTTTTCTAAAAATTGCATTTTTTCTAAAAATTGCATTTTTTCTAAAAATTGCATTTTTTCTAAAAATTGCATTTTTTTCTAAAAATTGCATTTTTTCTAAAAATTGCATTTTTTTCTAAAAATTGCATTTTTTCTAAAAATTGCATTTTTTCTAAAAATTGCATTTTTTCTAAAAATTGCATTTTTTCTAAAAATTGCATTTTTTCTAAAAATTGCATTTTTCCTAAAAATTGCATTTTTTCTAAAAATTGCATTTTTTCTAAAAATTGCATTTTTTCTAAAAATTGCATTTTTTCTAAAAATTGCATTTTTTCTAAAAATTGCATTTTTTCTAAAAATTGCATTTTTTCTAAAAATTGCATTTTTTCTAAAAATTGCATTTTTTCTAAAAATTGCATTTTTTCTAAAAATTGCATTTTTTCTAAAAATTGCATTTTTTCTAAAAATTGCATTTTTTCTAAAATTGCATTTTTTCTAAAAATTGCATTTTTTCTAAAAATTGCATTTTTTCTAAAAATTGCATTTTTTCTAAAAATTGCATTTTTTCTAAAAATTGCATTTTTTCTAAAAATTGCATTTTTCTAAAAATTGCATTTTTTCTAAAAATTGCATTTTTCTAAAAATTGCATTTTTTCTAAAAATTGCATTTTTTCTAAAAATTACATTTTTTCTAAAAATTGCATTTTTTCTAAAAATTGCATTTTTTCTAAAAATTGCATTTTTCTAAAAATTGCATTTTTTCTAAAAATTGCATTTTTCCTAAAAATTGCATTTTTTCTAAAAATTGTATTTTTCCTAAAAATTGCATTTTTTCTAAAAATTGCATTTTTCCTAAAAATTGCATTTTTTCTAAAAATTGCATTTTTTCTAAAAATTGCATTTTTTCTAAAAATTGCATTTTTTCTAAAAATTGCATTTTTTCTAAAAATTGCATTTTTTCTAAAAATTGCATTTTTTCTAAAAATTGCATTTTTTCTAAAAATTGCATTTTTTCTAAAAATTGCATTTTTTCTAAAAATTGCATTTTTCCTAAAAATTGCATTTTTTCTAAAAATTGCATTTTTTCTAAAAATTGCATTTTTTCTAAAAATTGCATTTTTCCTAAAAATTGCATTTTTTCTAAAAATTGCATTTTTTCTAAAAATTGCATTTTTTCTAAAAATTGCATTTTTTCTAAAAATTGCATTTTTTCTAAAAATTGCATTTTTTCTAAAAATTGCATTTTTCCTAAAAATTGCATTTTTTCTAAAAATTGCATTTTTTCTAAAAATTGCATTTTTTCTAAAAATTGCATTTTTTCTAAAATTGCATTTTTTCTAAAAATTGCATTTTTTCTAAAAATTGCATTTTTTCTAAAAATTGCATTTTTTCTAAAAATTGCATTTTTTCTAAAATTGCATTTTTTCTAAAAATTGCATTTTTTCTAAAAATTGCATTTTTTCTAAAAATTGCATTTTTTCTAAAAATTGCATTTTTTCTAAAAATTGCATTTTTTCTAAAAATTGCATTTTTTCTAAAAATTGCATTTTTTCTAAAAATTGCATTTTTTCTAAAAATTGCATTTTTTCTAAAAATTGCATTTTTCCTAAAAATTGCATTTTTTCTAAAAATTGCATTTTTTCTAAAAATTGCATTTTTTCTAAAAATTGCATTTTTCCTAAAAATTGCATTTTTCTAAAAATTGCATTTTTCTAAAAATTGCATTTTTTCTAAAAATTGCATTTTTCCTAAAAATTGCATTTTTTCTAAAAATTGCATTTTTTCTAAAAATTGCATTTTTTCTAAAAATTGCATTTTTTCTAAAAATTGCATTTTTTCTAAAAATTGCATTTTTTCTAAAAATTGCATTTTTTCTAAAAATTGCATTTTTTCTAAAAATTGCATTTTTTCTAAAAATTGCATTTTTTCTAAAAATTGCATTTTTTCTAAAAATTGCATTTTTTCTAAAAATTGCATTTTTTCTAAAAATTGCATTTTTTCTAAAAATTGCATTTTTTCCTAAAAATTGCATTTTTTCTAAAAATTGCATTTTTTCTAAAAATTGCATTTTTTCTAAAAATTGCATTTTTTCTAAAAATTGCATTTTTTCTAAAAATTGCATTTTTTCTAAAAATTGCATTTTTTCTAAAAATTGCATTTTTTCTAAAAATTGCATTTTTTCTAAAAATTGCATTTTTTCTAAAAATTGCATTTTTTCTAAAAATTGCATTTTTTCTAAAAATTGCATTTTTCCTAAAAATTGCATTTTTTCTAAAAATTGCATTTTTCCTAAAAATTGAATTTTTTCTAAAAATTGCATTTTTCCTAAAAATTGCATTTTTTCTAAAAATTGCATTTTTTCTAAAAATTGCATTTTTCCTAAAAATTGCATTTTTTCTAAAAATTGCATTTTTTCTAAAAATTGAATTTTTTCTAAAATTGCATTTTTCCTAAAAATTGCATTTTTTCTAAAAATTGCATTTTTTCTAAAAATTGCATTTTTTCTAAAAATTGCATTTTTTCTAAAAATTGCATTTTTTCTAAAAATTGCATTTTTTCTAAAAATTGCATTTTTTCTGAAAATTGCATTTTTCCTAAAAATTGCATTTTTTCTAAAAATTGCATTTTTTCTGAAAATTGCATTTTTTCTAAAAATTGCATTTTTTCTAAAAATTGCATTTTTTCTAAAAATTGCATTTTTTCTAAAAATTGCATTTTTTCTAAAAATTGCATTTTTTCTAAAAATTGCATTTTTTCTAAAAATTGCATTTTTTCTAAAAATTGCATTTTTCCTAAAAATTGCATTTTTTCTAAAAATTGCATTTTTTCTAAAAATTGCATTTTTTCTAAAAATTGCATTTTTCCTAAAAATTGCATTTTTTCTAAAAATTGCATTTTTTCTAAAAATTGCATTTTTTCTAAAAATTGCATTTTTCCTAAAAATTGCATTTTTTCTAAAAATTGCATTTTTTCTAAAAATTGCATTTTTTCTAAAAATTGCATTTTTTCTAAAAATTGCATGTTTTCTAAAAATTGCATTTTTTCTAAAAATTGCATTTTTTCTAAAAATTGCATTTTTTCTAAAAATTGCATTTTTTCTAAAAATTGCATTTTTTCTAAAAATTGCATTTTTTTCTAAAAATTGCATTTTTTCTAAAAATTGAATTTTTTCTAAAAATTGAATTTTTTCTAAAAATTGCATTTTTTCTAAAAATTGCATTTTTTCTAAAAATTGCATTTTTTCTAAAAATTGCATTTTTTCTAAAAATTGCATTTTTTCCTAAAAATTGCATTTTTTCTAAAAATTGCATTTTTCCTAAAAATTGCATTTTTTCTAAAAATTGCATTTTTTCTAAAAATTGCATTTTTTCTAAAAATTGCATTTTTTCTAAAAATTGCATTTTTTCTAAAAATTGCATTTTTTCTAAAAATTGCATTTTTTCTAAAAATTGCATTTTTTCTAAAAATTGCATTTTTTCTAAAAATTGCATTTTTTCTAAAAATTGCATTTTTTCTAAAAATTGCATTTTTCCTAAAAATTGCATTTTTTCTAAAAATTGCATTTTTTCTAAAAATTGCATTTTTTCTAAAAATTGCATTTTTTCTAAAAATTGCATTTTTTCTAAAAATTGCATTTTTTCTAAAAATTGCATTTTTTCTAAAAATTGCATTTTTTCTAAAAATTGCATTTTTTCTAAAAATTGCATTTTTCCTAAAAATTGCATTTTTTCTAAAAATTGCATTTTTTCTAAAAATTGCATTTTTTCTAAAAATTGCATTTTTTCTAAAAATTGCATTTTTTCTAAAAATTGCATTTTTTCTAAAAATTGCATTTTTTCTAAAAATTGCATTTTTCCTAAAAATTGCATTTTTTCTAAAAATTGCATTTTTCCTAAAAATTGCATTTTTCCTAAAAATTCCATTTTTTTTCTAAAAATTGCATTTTTTCTAAAAATTGCATTTTTTCTAAAAATTGCATTTTTCCTAAAAATTGCATTTTTTCTAAAAATTGCATTTTTTCTAAAAATTGCATTTTTCCTAAAAATTGCATTTTTTCTAAAAATTGCATTTTTTCTAAAAATTGCATTTTTTCTAAAAATTGCATTTTTTCTAGAAATTGCATTTTTTCTAAAAATTGCATTTTTCTAAAAATTGCATTTTTTCTAAAAATTGCATTTTTTCTAAAAATTGCATTTTTTCTAAAAATTGCATTTTTTCTAAAAATTGCATTTTTTCTAAAAATTGCATTTTTTCTAAAAATTGCATTTTTTCTAAAAATTGCATTTTTTCTAAAAATTGCATTTTTTCTAAAAATTGCATTTTTCCTAAAAATTGCATTTTTTCTAAAAATTGCATTTTTCCTAAAAATTGCATTTTTTCTAAAAATTGCATTTTTCCTAAAAATTGCATTTTTTCTAAAAATTGCATTTTTTCTAAAAATTGCATTTTTTCTAAAAATTGCATTTTTTCTAAAAATTGCATTTTTTCTAAAAATTGCATTTTTTCTAAAAATTGCATTTTTTCTAAAAATTGCATTTTTTCTAAAAATTGCATTTTTTCTAGAAATTGCATTTTTTCTAAAAATTGCATTTTTTCTAAAAATTGCATTTTTTCTAAAAATTGCATTTTTTCTAAAAATTGCATTTTTTCTAAAAATTGCATTTTTCTAAAAATTGCATTTTTTCTAAAAATTGCATTTTTTCTAAAAATTGCATTTTTTCTAAAAATTGCATTTTTCCTAAAAATTGCATTTTTTCTAAAAATTGCATTTTTTCTAAAAATTGCATTTTTTCTAAAAATTGCATTTTTTTCTAAAAATTGCATTTTTTCTAAAAATTGCATTTTTTCTAAAAATTGCATTTTTTCTAAAAATTGCATTTTTTCTAAAAATTGCATTTTTTCTAAAAATTGCATTTTTTCTAAAAATTGCATTTTTTCTAAAAATTGCATTTTTTTCTAAAAATTGCATTTTTTCTAAAAATTGCATTTTTTCTAAAAATTGCATTTTTTCTAAAAATTGCATTTTTTCTAAAAATTGCATTTTTTCTAAAAATTGCATTTTTTCTAAAAATTGCATTTTTCCTAAAAATTGCATTTTTCTAAAAATTGCATTTTTTCTAAAAATTGCATTTTTTCTAAAAATTGCATTTTTCCTAAAAATTGCATTTTTTCTAAAAATTGCATTTTTTCTAAAATTGCATTTTTTCTAAAAATTGCATTTTTTCTAAAAATTGCATTTTTTCTAAAAATTGCATTTTTTCTAAAAATTGCATTTTTTCTAAAAATTGCATTTTTTCTAAAAATTGCATTTTTTCTAAAAATTGCATTTTTTCTAAAAATTGCATTTTTTCTAAAAATTGCATTTTTCCTAAAAATTGCATTTTTTCTAAAAATTGCATTTTTTCTAAAAATTGCATTTTTCCTAAAAATTGCATTTTTTCTAAAAATTGCATTTTTTCTAAAAATTGCATTTTTTCTAAAAATTGCATTTTTCTAAAAATTGCATTTTTCCTAAAAATTGCATTTTTTCTAAAAATTGCATTTTTTCTAAAAATTGCATTTTTCCTAAAAATTGCATTTTTTCTAAAAATTGCATTTTTTCTAAAAATTGCATTTTTTCTAAAAATTGCATTTTTCCTAAAAATTGCATTTTTTCTAAAAATTGCATTTTTCCTAAAAATTGCATTTTTCCTAAAAATTGCATTTTTTCTAAAAATTGCATTTTTCCTAAAATTGCATTTTTTCTAAAAATTGCATTTTTTCTTAAAATTGCATTTTTTCTAAAAATTGCATTTTTCCTAAAAATTGCATTTTTTCTAAAAATTGCATTTTTTCTAAAAATTGCATTTTTTCTAAAAATTGCATTTTTTCTAAAAATTGCATTTTTTCTAGAAATTGCATTTTTTCTAAAAATTGCATTTTTTCTAAAAATTGCATTTTTTCTAAAAATTGCATTTTTTCTAAAAATTGCATTTTTTCTAAAAATTGCATTTTTCTAAAATTGCATTTTTTCTAAAAATTGCATTTTTTCTAAAAATTGCATTTTTTCTAAAAATTGCATTTTTTCTAAAAATTGCATTTTTCCTAAAAATTGCATTTTTTCTAAAAATTGCATTTTTCCTAAAAATTGCATTTTTTCTAAAAATTGCATTTTTCCTAAAAATTGCATTTTTTCTAAAAATTGCATTTTTCCTAAAAATTGCATTTTTTCTAAAAATTGCATTTTTTCTAAAAATTGCATTTTTTCTAAAAATTGCATTTTTTCTAAAAATTGCATTTTTTCTAAAAATTGCATTTTTTCTAAAAATTGCATTTTTTCTAAAAATTGCATTTTTTCTAAAAATTGCATTTTTTCTAGAAATTGCATTTTTCCTAAAAATTGCATTTTTTCTAAAAATTGCATTTTTTCTAAAAATTGCATTTTTTCTAAAAATTGCATTTTTTCTAAAAATTGCATTTTTTCTAAAAATTGCATTTTTTCTAAAAATTGCATTTTTCCTAAAAATTGCATTTTTTCTAAAAATTGCATTTTTTCTAAAAATTGCATTTTTTCTAAAAATTGCATTTTTTCTAAAAATTGCATTTTTTCTAAAAATTGCATTTTTTTTAAAAATTGCATTTTTTCTAAAAATTGCATTTTTTCTAAAAATTGCATTTTTTCTAAAAATTGCATTTTTTCTAAAAATTGCATTTTTTCTAAAAATTGCATTTTTTTCTAAAAATTGCATTTTTTCTAAAAATTGCATTTTTTCTAAAAATTGCATTTTTCCTAAAAATTGCATTTTTTTCTAAAAATTGCATTTTTTCTAAAAATTGCATTTTTTCTAAAAATTGCATTTTTTCTAAAAATTGCATTTTTTTCTAAAAATTGCATTTTTTCTAAAAATTGCATTTTTTCTAAAAATTGCATTTTTCCTAAAAATTGCATTTTTTTCTAAAAATTGCATTTTTTTCTAAAAATTGCATTTTTTCTAAAAATTGCATTTTTTCTAAAAATTGCATTTTTTCTAAAAATTGCATTTTTTCTAAAAATTGCATTTTTTTTTCTAAAAATTGCATTTTTTCTAAAAATTGCATTTTTTCTAAAAATTGCATTTTTCCTAAAAATTGCATTTTTTTCTAAAAATTGCATTTTTTCTAAAAATGGCATTTTTTCTAAAAATTGCATTTTTTCTAAAAATTGCATTTTTTCTAAAAATTGCATTTTTTCTAAAAATTGCATTTTTTCTAAAAATTGCATTTTTTTCTAAAAATTGCATTTTTCCTAAAAATTGCATTTTTTCTAAAAATTGAATTTTTCCTAAAAATTGCATTTTTTCTAAAAATTGCATTTTTTCTAAAAATTGCATTTTTTCTAAAAATTGCATTTTTTCTAAAAATTGCATTTTTTCTAAAAATTGCATTTTTTCTAAAAATTGCATTTTTTCTAAAAATTGCATTTTTTCTAAAAATTGCATTTTTTCTAAAAATTGCATTTTTTCTAAAAATTGCATTTTTCCTAAAAATTGCATTTTTTCTAAAAATTGCATTTTTTCTAAAAATTGCATTTTTTCTAAAAATTGCATTTTTTCTAAAAATTGCATTTTTTTCTAAAAATTGCATTTTTTCTAAAATTGCATTTTTTCTAAAAATTGCATTTTTTCTAAAAATTGCATTTTTTCTAAAAATTGCATTTTTTCTAAAAATTGCATTTTTTCTAAAAATTGCATTTTTTCTAAAAATTGCATTTTTTCTAAAAATTGCATTTTTTTCTAAAAATTGCATTTTTTCTAA
Organism: Pollenia griseotomentosa; assembly: GCA_963931875.1. Classification (NCBI taxonomy): domain Eukaryota; kingdom Metazoa; phylum Arthropoda; class Insecta; order Diptera; family Polleniidae; genus Pollenia; species Pollenia griseotomentosa. Next base: position 35,021 of record CAWVPA010000016.1, on the reverse strand, counting down.
AAATTGCATTTTTTCTAAAAATTGCATTTTTTCTAAAAATTGCATTTTTTCTAAAAATTGCATTTTTTCTAAAAATTGCATTTTTTCTAAAAATTGCATTTTTTCTAAAAATTGCATTTTTCCTAAAAATTGCATTTTTTCTAAAAATTGCATTTTTTCTAAAAATTGCATTTTTTCTAAAAATTGCATTTTTTCTAAAAATTGCATTTTTTCTAAAAATTGCATTTTTTCTAAAAATTGCATTTTTTCTAAAAATTGCATTTTTTCTAAAAATTGCATTTTTTCTAAAAATTGCATTTTTTCTAAAAATTGCATTTTTTCTAAAAATTGCATTTTTTCTAAAAATTGCATTTTTTCTAAAAATTGCATTTTTTCTAAAAATTGCATTTTTTCTAAAAATTGCATTTTTTCTAAAAATTGCATTTTTCCTAAAAATTGCATTTTTTCTAAAAATTGCATTTTTTCTAAAAATTGCATTTTTCCTAAAAATTGCATTTTTTCTAAAAATTGCATTTTTTCTAAAAATTGCATTTTTTCTAAAAATTGCATTTTTCCTAAAAATTGCATTTTTTCTAAAAATTGCATTTTTTCTAAAAATTGCATTTTTCCTAAAAATTGCATTTTTTCTAAAAATTGCATTTTTTCTAAAAATTGCATTTTTTCTAAAAATTGCATTTTTCCTAAAAATTGCATTTTTTCTAAAAATTGCATTTTTCCTAAAAATTGCATTTTTCCTAAAAATTGCATTTTTTCTAAAAATTGCATTTTTCCTAAAAATTGCATTTTTTCTAAAAATTGCATTTTTTCTTAAAATTGCATTTTTTCTAAAAATTGCATTTTTCCTAAAAATTGCATTTTTTCTAAAAATTGCATTTTTTCTAAAAATTGCATTTTTTCTAAAAATTGCATTTTTTCTAAAAATTGCATTTTTTCTAGAAATTGCATTTTTTCTAAAAATTGCATTTTTTCTAAAAATTGCATTTTTTCTAAAAATTGCATTTTTTCTAAAAATTGCATTTTTTCTAAAAATTGCATTTTTTCTAAAAATTGCATTTTTTCTAAAAATTGCATTTTTTCTAAAAATTGCATTTTTTCTAAAAATTGCATTTTTCCTAAAAATTGCATTTTTTCTAAAAATTGCATTTTTCCTAAAAATTGCATTTTTTCTAAAAACTGCATTTTTCCTAAAAATTGCATTTTTTCTAAAAATTGCATTTTTTCTAAAAATTGCATTTTTTCTAAAAATTGCATTTTTTCTAAAAATTGCATTTTTTCTAAAAATTGCATTTTTTCTAAAAATTGCATTTTTTCTAGAAATTGCATTTTTCCTAAAAATTGCATTTTTTTCTAAAAATTGCATTTTTTCTAAAAATTGCATTTTTTCTAAAAATTGCATTTTTTCTAAAAATTGCATTTTTTCTAAAAATTGCATTTTTTCTAAAAATTGCATTTTTCCTAAAAATTGCATTTTTTCTAAAAATTGCATTTTTTCTAAAAATTGCATTTTTTCTAAAAATTGCATTTTTTCTAAAAATTGCATTTTTTCTAAAAATTGCATTTTTTTTAAAAATTGCATTTTTTCTAAAAATTGCATTTTTTCTAAAAATTGCATTTTTTCTAAAAATTGCATTTTTTCTAAAAATTGCATTTTTTCTAAAAATTGCATTTTTTTCTAAAAATTGCATTTTTTCTAAAAATTGCATTTTTTCTAAAAATTGCATTTTTCCTAAAAATTGCATTTTTTTCTAAAAATTGCATTTTTTCTAAAAATTGCATTTTTTCTAAAAATTGCATTTTTTCTAAAAATTGCATTTTTTTCTAAAAATTGCATTTTTTCTAAAAATTGCATTTTTTCTAAAAATTGCATTTTTCCTAAAAATTGCATTTTTTTCTAAAAATTGCATTTTTTCTAAAAATTGCATTTTTTCTAAAAATTGCATTTTTTCTAAAAATTGCATTTTTTCTAAAAATTGCATTTTTTCTAAAAATTGCATTTTTTTCTAAAAATTGCATTTTTTCTAAAAATTGCATTTTTTCTAAAAATTGCATTTTTCCTAAAAATTGCATTTTTTTCTAAAAATTGCATTTTTTCTAAAAATGGCATTTTTTCTAAAAATTGCATTTTTTCTAAAAATTGCATTTTTTCTAAAAATTGCATTTTTTCTAAAAATTGCATTTTTTCTAAAAATTGCATTTTTTTCTAAAAATTGCATTTTTCCTAAAAATTGCATTTTTTCTAAAAATTGAATTTTTCCTAAAAATTGCATTTTTTCTAAAAATTGCATTTTTTCTAAAAATTGCATTTTTTCTAAAAATTGCATTTTTTCTAAAAATTGCATTTTTTCTAAAAATTGCATTTTTTCTAAAAATTGCATTTTTTCTAAAAATTGCATTTTTTCTAAAAATTGCATTTTTTCTAAAAATTGCATTTTTTCTAAAAATTGCATTTTTTTCTAAAAATTGCATTTTTCCTAAAAATTGCATTTGTTCTAAAAATTGCATTTTTTCTAAAAATTGCATTTTTTCTAAAAATTGCATTTTTTCTAAAAATTGCATTTTTTCTAAAAATTGCATTTTTTCTAAAAATTGCATTTTTTCTAAAAATTGCATTTTTTTCTAAAAATTGCATTTTTTCTAAAAATTGCATTTTTTTCTAAAAATTGCATTTTTTTCTAAAAATTGCATTTTTTCTAAAAATTGCATTTTTTCTAAAAATTGCATTTTTTCTAAAAATTGCATTTTTTCTAAAAATTGCATTTTTTCTAAAAATTGCATTTTTTCTAAAAATTGCATTTTTTCTAAAAATTGAATTTTTTTCTAAAAATTGCATTTTTTCTAAAAATTGCATTTTTTCTAAAAATTGCATTTTTTCTAAAAATTGCATTTTTTCTAAAAATTGCATTTTTTTCTAAAAATTGCATTTTTTTCTAAAAATTGCATTTTTTCTAAAAATTGCATTTTTCCTAAAAATTGCATTTTTCCTAAAAATTGCATTTTTTCTAAAAATTGCATTTTTTCTAAAAATTGCATTTTTCCTAAAAATTGCATTTTTTCTAAAAATTGCATTTTTCCTAAAAATTGCATTTTTTCTAAAAATTGCTTTTTTTCTAAAAATTGCATTTTTTCTAAAAATTGCATTTTTTCTAAAAATTGCATTTTTTCTAAAAATTGCATTTTTTCTAAAAATTGCATTTTTTCTAAAAATTGCATTTTTTCTAAAAATTGCATTTTTTCTAAAAATTGCATTTTTCTAAAAATTGCATTTTTTCTAAAAATTGCATTTTTTCTAAAAATTGCATTTTTTCTAAAAATTGCATTTTTTCTAAAAATTGCATTTTTTCTAAAAATTGCATTTTTCCTAAAAATTGCATTTTTTCTAAAAATTGCATTTTTTCTAAAAATTGCATTTTTTCTAAAAATTGCATTTTTTCTAAAAACTGCATTTTTTCTAAAAATTGCATTTTTTCTAAAAATTGCATTTTTTCTAAAAATTGCATTTTTTCTAAAAATTGCATTTTTTCTAAAAATTACATTTTTCCTAAAAATTGCATTTTTTCTAAAAATTGCATTTTTTCTAAAAATTGCATTTTTTCTAAAAATTGCATTTTTTCTAAAAATTGCATTTTTTCTAAAAATTGCATTTTTTCTAAAAATTGCATTTTTTCTAAAAATTGCATTTTTTCTAAAAATTGCATTTTTTCTAAAAATTGCATTTTTTCTAAAAATTGCATTTTTTCTAAAAATTGCATTTTTTCTAAAAATTGCATTTGTTTAGGCATGAAAACCCTACATGGGTTTTGCGGGATGCTTAGGCATGAAAACCCTACATGGTTTTACTAGCGAGTACGTTGACTCGTCGTTTTTTCTTCTTAACATCAACTGGCTGTTGAGTGATTTACTTTTACTTCTTTTTACATTCTAAGTAGCGACTGCGTATAAACCAGAGTGTTATTTTCTTGCTATTAGTAGTTTCTAAAAAAAAGTGTATTATCAATCATATATTGAACAAATAATAAAACGTGTTTCATATAAATTATACAGTGAATAGTCAAGTGTTTTTCTCTCACTATCTAATAGTCGGAAAAGTTGTATAAATCGTAAAAGTAATAATCAGACTTTTCTGATTTTTTAATAATAAAACAGAAACCAAATTGTTACTTGAAAGCATAATAAATTTAATGTTTGTAGTTAAAAGAATGTGTAAAATTTTGCAATATAAGTGACAGGAAAATCTGGATTGGTACAAACTCAATAACTCGCACACACAACAATACAAGTGCAAAGAAAACGAAATATTCCAGAAAGTTTTCCAGAAGTTGGTATAAAGGGAAACGAAAACAAATCAGACAGACGTCGTCTACTGAAAATCGTCTTCACGTGGAAGCAAAGACGGCCGGCGCAGCCGCAACAAGACCCTTACCCGGTACCACCTCTAAACAGACACCAGCCCCGGCAACACCAACTCGACCTTATAGGTACATCGTCCAACAGTAAGCAGCGGAATATCAACCCTATCGTACAAACATCGGTAAGTCCACCCAATTATATTTTAACCACCCATCAAATATATCCTACCCCCGTGTACCCAAACATTTTGGTCCTTCGAGCCGGATCCGGGTCATCCATAACCCGGGAAGCCCATCTGACATAATATATTTTTTACCCCCTGCAATACCCTGTGCAAAACCATGTGTGTATACTCACTTCCATAAGTATACATACGTACTTACATAATAACCCCCCTCGCGGCATAACGTGCTAACTTTGTATTTTTTGTATTTTAACGGTCCCATTAAAATACAAAAATACAAAATTCAAATATATTTTTTCCCCCCCCGCAACATACCTATCATGTGTCATCTCATTTTTTTTCCCCAAAATCATACGATAAACCTAACGGTCACCCGAAAGTAAAAAAAATCATATGAAAACTTGTACTTATTTCATAAGCCAAAATAATATGAAATAATTACATACATCCTTACATACAATCTTGCATTTACTCTCATAAAGCAAAATTACCACATACATACATACATACATACAAATAAACAAACATACCTACTCAAAATTAGCAACAGTCGGGCTAGTTGCAAAAAAAAATTACAAAACCAGTTTGTACCGTAACAAACAAACTAACAAAATCTGCAATCAATTACCATCCCCCCGCAGCTATTTAACATTGTCAACTTCAAAAGCATCAACACTTCAAGTTGATGAACAAAAAAAAACCACAAAAAAGAAAGAAAAGAAGACATAAATAAGAGAACAAAAAAAAAGTCAAAATTGCATTGCGTTTTGCTGTCTGATATTCAAGGTTAATATCAGTCGGCATCTCTTGTTTTTTTTATAATCGTCAACTGCACTAATTCCCTCTTTGCTATTACCTTTGTATGTATGTATGTCATCACCTAAGTTACGCAGTCGATCAACTCGTTGGTTTATTTGATGAGAGAACAAAAATCAAAGAACCAGACGAGTAAATGTATGTATGTACGGTGTAACCTAAGTAAATAAAAATAACTAGGTCACTGAACCAAATTGAATTGTATATAAGACATTATATACTAACAGCTGATTGCGAGGGCAGCGCGAAAAGGCATTGGAAATGTAATAGAATTATTATTATATTACCTATTAATATCTACTATTTTGAATAAATAATCCCAATTATAAATCAAATGAACGTATGAAAATTCATAAATAAATTGCAATAAATCCCATGATACATGACACATGATAGCCCTTTTGCTGCGAATAAATTACATATATACCCATATTATAAATTAATAATTTAAAATTCTTTAAATTTTTTATCAAATAATTTTTCATCGGTCGCTTTTACGAAGCACCTTAGAAAAGTTCTTTAAATTTTATCCATTATTTTCATCGGTCGCTTTTACGAAGCGCCTTTGAAAATTTAATTTTTAAATTTTCTAAACTTTTATGCAAACAATTTTCATAGGTCGCTAACGAAGCACCTCTGAAAATTTCTCTAAATTTTTTTCCCGATAATAAATTAATTATAAATTAATTATTAAAAATTTTAAACTTTTGCAAACAGTTTTTTCATTGGTCGCTTTTACGAAGCACCTCTGAAAATTTATTTAAACTTTTAACAATATATTATCCGAAAATTAATCCTTAAATTTTCATTCAAATTTTCAAAAAAATTTCATCGGTCGCTTTTACGAAGCACCTTTGAAAATTTCTTTAAATTTTTTTTTCCAAACAATTTCTTTAAATTTGTTTTCAACTTATTTTCATCGGTCGCTTTTACGAAGCACCTTTGAAAATTTCTTTAAATTTTTCCCAATAATTTTCATTGGTCGCGTTTACGAAGCACCTCTGAAAATTTCTTTAAAGTTTCTCAACGTATTTTCTTATCGGTCGCTTTTACGAAGCACCTTTGAAAATTTCTTTAAATTTTCTCAACCCATTTTCTTTTATAGGTCGCCTTTACGAAGCACCTTTAATAATTTATTTAAATTTTTTCCCAATTATTTTCCTCGGTCGCCTTCACGAGGCACCTTTGAAAATTTCTTAAAATATATTTACATTTTTTCCCAAATAATTTTCAGCGATCGCTTTTACGAAGCACCTCTGAAAAGTTCATTCAAATTTTCTAAAATATTTTCATCGGTCGCTTTTACGAGGCACCTTTGATAATTTCTTTCAAACTTCTTCAAATAATATTTACTGGTCGCTTCTACGAAGCACCATTAGAAATTTTGTGTACTTTAATCGAAAATTTTATTGTTGGCTTTTACGAAGCCCCTTTGAAAATTTACTTAAATTTTTTATTAATTGCGTTTTAATTTTCAATAATTTTACGGGTTGCTTCTACGAGGCACCATCGAAAATTTCCCTAAATTTTTTCAAATAAATTTCTAAATTTTTAAATCGTATAGTCACTTAATAAAAAAAAAAAAAAAAAATGGCATCGGTAAAAAATGTCATACGGTATTCTGATCGTGTGGTCGAATTTAAAACCTACTTTGACGATTTAAAAGTAGAGTCGCACACGCGACACACCCTCGAGGCCCACGAAAAACAAATCGATCGCATCTGGTCCAGTTTCGAGTCATCTTACGAAGATGTGATGGACAACTATGAAGTTATTAAAGAAGAGATCGATCTAGAAACCCTAAAGGGACGGTTTTACTCTACATTCGGCAGCCACACAGCTGTGGTTGCAAAGATACACGAACTTCGTGAGGCTCTTCAAGCCAACGCTCAAACCGCCTCCCCCTCGAGAGATAGCGCACGCGATATGACCCCACATATTTCTTTACCCCCATGTGATACCGAAATCTTTCATGGCGATTATAAATCGTGGCCAACTTTCCGTGATATGTTCACGGCCCTTTATCGCAATAATAAGCGTCTGTCACCAGTAGAAAAAATGTGCCATCTGGTCAAGAAAACTCAGGGTGAAGCGCGAGAGCTTTTGAAAACATGCCCTATGACCAACGACGGATTTAATATGGCGTGGCAAAATCTAGTTCACCGCTATGAAAATAAGCGAATACTAGTGAACGCCCAACTTAAGTCGCTTTTCAACATAAAGCCCATTTCAAAGGAAACTGGTTCCGATCTTAGACGTTTGCAACGCACAATTAATGACTGTATCACCAATCTTCGTTTGCTAAACATTGAAGTCGATAACTGGGATGTAATTTTCGTGTATATTTGCTCAACGTGTCTACCTGAGACCACACTGAGCTTATGGGAACAATCTTTGCCGCGTACCACCGATTTGCCAACGTGGAAAGCCTTAGATGGCTTCTTATCATCAAGGTTTCAAACTTTAGAGTCGGTCGCGGATATTAGATCCACATTTTCAAACCCGCATGCCCCAAAACCTTCGAAATCTTCATCCCAAGGGCCCAAGGTGAAAAGCTATCAGACCAACATTGCCCCTGACAACAAGGGTAAATGTGAGCTGTGCTCCGAATTTCACCCGCTTCGATGTTGCGCCGTCTTTCTGGCCATGTCTGTTGCAGACAGATACGCAACGGTGAAAAAACAAAATAAGTGCACTAACTGCCTGGGAACATCCCACGGGGCTAAGAATTGCCAAAGTAAATACACCTGCAAGGTATGTAAGGGAAAACACCATTCGCTGCTTCATCGCGTAGACGGGAAGAAAACCCCAAATAATAACAATAACGTTAAAAGTACCCCCGTTCATCAAAATAACAACCCCCTTCCCGCTTTAGACGTGACCCCTTCTACTTCGTCCCAAGCAGCAAATAGAACGCTGCAATCGTTTTCAACTCAACTCGAACCCACCACACAGTCTGTCATACTCGGTACAGCGTTAGTCGACGTTTATAATAACGACCTTAAGTGTACGGTTCGCGCGCTAATAGACTCCGCCTCGGAGGCGACTTTTATTTCGAAAAAATTGCAAAGGCATCTTGGTCTTTATACTCGTGCATCAGCAGCCCAAGTCCACGGGTTAAGTGACTCCGTGACTGCAACTTCAACCCAAAGTTGTCACGTCAAAATCGGATCTCCGCTTGACAAATCGTTTGAGGTTTCTTCGGATGCCTTAATAATAAATAGACTTACCGGCCACCTGCCCTATTACCCCTCGTCGGCATTGAAAGATAGCGATTTCTCCAATTTGCGATTGGCTGATACTTATCGCCACAGTTGTCGCGAAATAGATTTGCTGCTTGGGGCAGATGTTTACCCAAAAATTATTCTGGACGGTCTACAAAGAGACAAACAGCAATCCTTGCTTGCCCAAAATACCGTTTTCGGGTGGATTATTACGGGAAAGGTACCCGCACACCCGTGCGGAAAGGCGGTTTTATCATTTTTTAGCTCCATCGAATTGAATAATCAACTTCAGCGGTTTTGGGAGCTAGAGGATATCCCGAGGAGGAAAACGTCCTCCCCGGAGGACACATACTGCGAAAACTTGTACACATCCACTACTTTCCGAAATAAAGAAGGTCGATACGTCGTGTCACTCCCCTTTAGAAAAGATTACCCCGAGAAATTAAATGTTGGCCCCTCTCGAAAAATTGCTTTCTCCCAGTTTCTACGAAACGAGGCGAGATTAGTCAAAAACCCCCAACTGAAAACTGAATATGATCAGGTAATAACAGAGTATTCTACTCTAGGTCAAATGACCAAAGTAACCCCCATAAATGGTGACTGCGGCACTTATTATTTGCCCCACCATGCTGTCTTAAAACCCGACAGCACCACAACAAAATTGCGCGTGGTATTTAATGCCTCCAGCCCCTCATCCAATGGCATAAGCCTTAATGACCTACTTCATCCTGGCCCAGTTCTGCAGTCAGATTTAATGATTTTGCTTTTGAGATGGAGATTTTTCCGCTACGTGTTTAACGCGGACATTGAAAAAATGTACCGCCAAATCTTGGTGCACCGCAAGCACACCCCTTTTCAAAGAATTCTACATCGTGATACTCCGAATGAGTTAATCCACGACTTTGAGTTGAACACAGTCACCTTCGGTGTGAACTGTGCGCCCTATCTAGCCATAAGAACGTTGCTAGAACTCGCAAAAGAAAGCGAATCCACTTCCCCTCAAGCATCAGAAATCTTGCGAAGCCATATGTATGTTGATGACGTCCTTTCGGGTGCCCATACCATATCGTCAGCAATAAGATTTCGCGATGAGCTAATAGCGGTTCTCAAAACAGCGGGTTTTACGCTACGAAAATGGACGTCTAATAACGAAATGTTGCTGCAAGGTCTGCCTTCAACACATTTGCTAGGGGAAGAATTCCTTCAACTGTCTGAGTCCAGTATTACGAAAACTTTAGGGCTCAGGTGGAATGCTGGTAACGACCAATTTTATTTCAAACTCAAAGCTAAACCGAATCGTGAGTTAACTACCAAAAGGTGTGTGCTTTCTGAAATTGCCAAGTTATTCGACCCAGCTGGATGGCTATCTCCCAAGATTATCGTGGCAAAAATAATTATGCAGCAAATATGGAAAGATGGCACTGATTGGGACGAAGATTTGAACCCCCTTACTATGAACAAATGGCGTGAATTTCTCGATGACTACAGCAAAATTGAAGAAGTCAGAATTCCCCGGTTCATAGATTACGATCCTTCCTACAAAGTCGAGCTGCATGGTTTCTGCGACGCGTCGGAGAAGGCGTACGCAGCCGCCATTTATATTCGCTCTGAAAACGAAGGTTTTGTCACTAGCCACCTTTTGGCAGCAAAATCGAAAGTTGCCCCCGTTAAATTTGTTTCCCTACCACGTAAGGAATTATGTGGAGCAGAATTGCTGGCGAATATGATCGATTCTATTCAAGCGCAGCTCAATCTCAAAGACAATAAACTTTTCTTGTGGACAGATTCCACCATCGTGTTGGCGTGGTTGAGAAAACCGGCTCATAAGTGGAAAACGTTTGTCGAAAATCGAGTTTCGTCTATAATCGAAAAGGTAGGAAAGGATTCGTGGTCTCATGTTGAATCGAAAAGTAACCCCGCTGACTTAGCATCACGTGGCATTACCGTACGTGACTTATCATCTAGTGAGTTGTGGTGGCGTGGGCCTGCCTGGCTAAGACGTCCCCATTCAGACTGGCCATCTCGCGACAAAGAGTTTGACACGGAAGAAGAAATTAGAACAATTCGTGCACATACAACCTTAATAAAACAAGACGATATTCTTGATAACTTTTCAGACCTACCTCGAGCGCTGAGAGTAATAGGTTATATTTTTCGATTTTATAAACGCACAAGAGCCAAGTTGACAGCGGGAGAGATGAGTCGCAAAGAGCTGTCGGCCAAGGAAATAATTTCCGTAAAAAACTGTCTAATAGTCGCCTGTCAAAAATCGCACTTTAGCGAAGAATACTCATATTTATCTGACAGAAAACCATTGTCCCGAAAAAGCTCGCTTTTAACCTTTAACCCCTTTCTCGATTCCAACGGAATTATGCGGATAAATGGTCGTTTAGCGGACTCCCCTACCTTGCGCTATGACGAACGTTACCCCATTTTATTGCCTTACCATGCGCGCTTCACCAGATTGTTTCTCACGTATTTACACAAACACACCCTACATGGTCAAAATGCGCTTTTACATCGCTTGACGAGATTACGTTACTACGTCCCTAAACTCAAAATGTTAATAAAAACTATTTTATCCCAATGCGTAATATGCGTGAGACATAAACGCCAAATTGGCCAACAGATCATGGCTGCTTTACCCCCCGAACGTGCAAGTTTATCACGCCCCTTTTGTCACACCGGCGTCGACTTCGCGGGACCCTTTGACATAAAATCTTATGCGGGTCGTGGCTGTAGAGTCACTAAAGGATACGTGCTCGTCTTCGTATGCTTTTCAACAAAAGCGATTCATCTCGAAGCTACCGGCGATATATCCACCCAAGCCTTTCTAGCCGCCTTTGCTCGCTTCTTTTCGCGACGAGGCACCCCCCACGATATGTACTCCGACAATGGCACCGCCTTTGTAGGCGCTGCTAACGTCCTCCATGGCGATCAACAACAATTCTTGTCTAAAATACAAAAGGGTCTTCTCTCTCAGGATGGTTTTACCCCCGTTGACTGGCACTTCATCCCCCCTGGCGCCCCCCATATGGGTGGTCTCTGGGAGGCAGGAGTCAAAAGTTTCAAGGCCCATTTCAAGAAGCTGTGCCATAGTCAGAGTTTTACTTATGAAGAATTCAGCACAATGCTAGCACGAATTGAGGCGTGCTTAAACTCAAGACCTTTAAGCCCCATGAATGAGGACCCAAAGGACTTATGCGCCCTGACACCAGGCCATTTCCTCGTCGGAACCCCACTACTATCTCCCCCCGAACCTGACTTGTCCAGCCATTCCCTCAGCTATGTCAATCGTTGGCAAAAGCTTAAAATTCTTCACCATCACTTGGCACGTAGATGGAAAGAAGAATATCTAACCGAACTTCACAAGCGAAATAAATGGAAACACCCTCAGCGAGACTTTGTTATCGGCGATCTTGTAGTTGTCCGGCAAGACAACTTACCCCCGACTCAATGGCGTCTCGGTCGCATTGAAAAAATCTTTACTGGCCCCGATAACCGAGTTAGAGTTTCTGACATCCGCACTGCCAATGGCATCATAACCCGCCCGATTGTAAAACTTGTGCTACTGCCACTCCCGTCAAAGGCATGACAATTAATTTTTCCCCCTTACTTTTTCCTCATTACAGTTATTATGCATCACCGCAGCCGCGAAGTTTCTCCCATCGAAGAGCGGGACAAACGGGTGAAACCACGTTCTAAAAACCCGGACTGCCGTCTGTGCCGTAAGAGCCATCCACTGCGAAAGTGCAGCAAATTTTTGCGAATGACCGTCTCTACCAGGAAGGACATCGTTAAACGTCACCAGTACTGCCGAAACTGCCTCGCCCACTCCCATTGTCTTAAAAACTGTCGCAGCAGTGAACGCTGCCATGACTGCAATGGGCAACACCACACTCTCCTTCATCAGCCTGAAATCACCAGGGCAAATGAGCAATTGAGTCGAGCAGATGACACCACCGTGGTCCCTACAGTAATACTACAAATTCGGTTAGACAATGAGTGGAGCAAGGTACGAGGCCTTCTTAATCCGTGCGCAACTACAAGTTCCATCGCACCCTTTATTGTTGAGCGGTATCACCTGCCGTTTGAGCGTTTTAACGCGGACAAATGGTGTCAATTGACCTTTCGGACCCGTTTTGAAGAAGAACACGGGACATTTACTGTAAGAGCCAAGGTGTCCAGCGAGCTGCCCCAAAAGCTACCAGCTAAACATCTCGACCGTAGCGTCGCAGACGCTTATCGTAACCTTAGGCTGGCCGATCCAGATTTCTTTGAGAGCAACTCCATCAACTTCGTCCTGGGAGCAGATATCTACCCACGCATCATACGCAGCGGAATACAACTAGCATCAATTGGCTCTCCAATCGCACAAGACACTGTACTAGGCTGGGTCATCATAGGAAAATTCGGAGTTTAAAAGGCAGCAATTTTATTAACAAACAACATTTTTACATTTTACACATCTACATACCTGCATCTTCATTAATGAAATTATCATAATTGTACTACTCATGAATTATACTTGCACTTATTTTTTATATTTACCCCATTACTATTGTATTATTGAATTATATTCATATGAATTATTGTATATTTTGATATTAGAACTCAACTGCTTGTCCGGTGTTAAGAATTATACCTAAAATGAACCCAACCTCATTGTTATCTTAGGATATAACAAGGGGGGCGGGATGTTTAGGCATGAAAACCCTACATGGGTTTTGCGGGATGCTTAGGCATGAAAACCCTACATGGTTTTACTAGCGAGTACGTTGACTCGTCGTTTTTTCTTCTTAACATCAACTGGCTGTTGAGTGATTTACTTTTACTTCTTTTTACATTCTAAGTAGCGACTGCGTATAAACCAGAGTGTTATTTTCTTGCTATTAGTAGTTTCTAAAAAAAAGTGTATTATCAATCATATATTGAACAAATAATAAAACGTGTTTCATATAAATTATACAGTGAATAGTCAAGTGTTTTTCTCTCACTATCTAATAGTCGGAAAAGTTGTATAAATCGTAAAAGTAATAATCAGACTTTTCTGATTTTTTAATAATAAAACAGAAACCAAATTGTTACTTGAAAGCATAATAAATTTAATGTTTGTAGTTAAAAGAATGTGTAAAATTTTGCAATATAAGTGACAGGAAAATCTGGATTGGTACAAACTCAATAACTCGCACACACAACAATACAAGTGCAAAGAAAACGAAATATTCCAGAAAGTTTTCCAGAAGTTGGTATAAAGGGAAACGAAAACAAATCAGACAGACGTCGTCTACTGAAAATCGTCTTCACGTGGAAGCAAAGACGGCCGGCGCAGCCGCAACAAGACCCTTACCCGGTACCACCTCTAAACAGACACCAGCCCCGGCAACACCAACTCGACCTTATAGGTACATCGTCCAACAGTAAGCAGCGGAATATCAACCCTATCGTACAAACATCGGTAAGTCCACCCAATTATATTTTAACCACCCATCAAATATATCCTACCCCCGTGTACCCAAACAGCATTTTTTCTAAAAATTGCATTTTTTCTAAAAATTGCATTTTTTCTAAAAATTGCATTTTTTCTAAAAATTGCATTTTTTCTAAAAATTGCATTTTTTCTAAAAATTGCATTTTTTCTAAAAATTGCATTTTTTCTAAAAATTGCATTTTTTCTAAAAATTGCATTTTTTCTAAAAATTGCATTTTTTCTAAAAATTGCATTTTTTCTAAAAATTGCATTTTTCTAAAAATTGCATTTTTTCTAAAAATTGCATTTTTCCTAAAAATTGCATTTTTTCTAAAAATTGCATTTTTTCTAAAAATTGCATTTTTTTCTAAAAATTGCATTTTTTCTAAAAATTGCATTTTTTTCTAAAAATTGCATTTTTCTAAAAATTGCATTTTTTTCTAAAAATTGCATTTTTTCTAAAAATTGCATTTTTTCTAAAAATTGCATTTTTTCTAAAAATTGCATTTTTTCTAAAAATTGCATTTTTCTAAAAATTGCATTTTTTCTAAAAATTGCATTTTTCCTAAAAATTGCATTTTTCCTAAAAATTGCATTTTTTCTAAAAATTGCATTTTTCCTAAAAATTGCATTTTTTCTAAAAATTGCATTTTTCCTAAAAATTGCATTTTTCCTTAAAATTGCATTTTTCTAAAAATTGCATTTTTCTAAAAATTGCATTTTTTCTAAAAATTGCATTTTTCCTAAAAATTGCATTTTTTCTAAAAATTGCATTTTTCCTAAAAATTGCATTTTTTCTAAAAATTGCATTTTTTCTAAAAATTGCATTTTTTCTAAAAATTGCATTTTTTCTAAAAATTGCATTTTTCCTAAAAATTGCATTTTTCCTAAAAATTGCATTTTTCCTAAAAATTGCATTTTTTCTAAAAATTGCATTTTTTCTAAAAATTGCATTTTTTCTAAAAATTGCATTTTTTCTAAAAATTGCATTTTTTCTAAAAATTGCATTTTTTCTAAAAATTGCATTTTTTCTAAAAATTGCATTTTTTCTAAAAATTGCATTTTTTCTAAAAATTGCATTTTTCCTAAAAATTGCATTTTTCCTAAAAATTGCATTTTTCCTAAAAATTGCATTTTTTCTAAAAATTGCATTTTTTCTAAAAATTGCATTTTTTCTAAAAATTGCATTTTTTCTAAAAATTGCATTTTTCTAAAAATTGCATTTTTTCTAAAAATTGCATTTTTCCTAAAAATTGCATTTTTTCTAAAAATTGCATTTTTCCTAAAAATTGCATTTTTTCTAAAAATTGCATTTTTTCTAAAAATTGCATTTTTTCTAAAAATTGCATTTTTTCTAAAAATTGCATTTTTTCTAAAAATTGCATTTTTTCTAAAAATTGCATTTTTCCTAAAAATTGCATTTTTCCTAAAAATTGCATTTTTCCTAAAAATTGCATTTTTCCTAAAAATTGCATTTTTCCTAAAAATTGCATTTTTCCTAAAAATTGCATTTTTCCTAAAAATTGCATTTTCTTTCCTAAAAATTGCATTTTTTCTAAAAATTGCATTTTTTCTAAAAATTGCATTTTTTCTAAAAATTGCATTTTTTCTAAAAATTGCATTTTTTCTAAAAATTGCATTTTTTCTAAAAATTGCATTTTTTCTAAAAATTGCATTTTTTCTAAAAATTGCATTTTTTCTAAAAATTGCATTTTTCTAAAAATTGCATTTTTTCTAAAAATTGCATTTTTCTAAAAATTGCATTTTTTCTAAAAATTGCATTTTTTCTAAAAATTGCATTTTTTCTAAAAATTGCATTTTTTCTAAAAATTGCATTTTTTTCTAAAAATTGCATTTTTTCTAAAAATTGCATTTTTTCTAAAAATTGCATTTTTTCTAAAAATTGCATTTTTTCTAAAAATTGCATTTTTTCTAAAAATTGCATTTTTTCTAAAAATTGCATTTTTTCTAAAAATTGCATTTTTTCTAAAATTGCATTTTTTCTAAAAATTGCATTTTTTCTAAAAATTGCATTTTTTCTAAAAATTGCATTTTTTCTAAAAATTGCATTTTTTCTAAAAATTGCATTTTTTCTAAAAATTGCATTTTTTCTAAAAATTGCATTTTTCTAAAAATTGCATTTTTTCTAAAAATTGCATTTTTTCTAAAAATTGCATTTTTCTAAAAATTGCATTTTTTCTAAAAATTGCATTTTTTCTAAAAATTGCATTTTTTTCTAAAAATTGCATTTTTCTAAAAATTGCATTTTTCTAAAAATTGCATTTTTTCTAAAAATTGCATTTTTTCTAAAAATTGCATTTTTTCTAAAAATTGCATTTTTTCTAAAAATTGCATTTTTTCTAAAAATTGCATTTTTTCTAAAAATTGCATTTTTTCTAAAAATTGCATTTTTTCTAAAAATTGCATTTTTTCTAAAAATTGCATTTTTTCTAAAAATTGCATTTTTTCTAAAAATTGCATTTTTTCTAAAATTGCATTTTTTCTAAAAATTGCATTTTTTCTAAAAATTGCATTTTTTCTAAAAATTGCATTTTTTCTAAAATTGCATTTTTTCTAAAAATTGCATTTTTTCTAAAAATTGCATTTTTTCTAAAATTGCATTTTTTCTAAAAATTGCATTTTTCTAAAAATTGCATTTTTTCTAAAAATTGCATTTTTTCTAAAAATTGCATTTTTTCTAAAAATTGCATTTTTTCTAAAAATTGCATTTTTTCTAAAAATTGCATTTTTTCTAAAATTGCATTTTTTCTAAAAATTGCATTTTTTCTAAAAATTGCATTTTTTCTAAAAATTGCATTTTTTCTAAAAATTGCATTTTTTCTAAAAATTGCATTTTTTTCTAAAAATTGCATTTTTTCTAAAAATTGCATTTTTTCTAAAAATTGCATTTTTTCTAAAAATTGCATTTTTTCTAAAAATTGCATTTTTTCTAAAAATTGCATTTTTTCTAAAAATTGCATTTTTCCTAAAATTGCATTTTTTCTAAAATTGCATTTTTTCTAAAAATTGCATTTTTTCTAAAAATTGCATTTTTTCTAAAAATTGCATTTTTTCTAAAAATTGCATTTTTTCTAAAAATTGCATTTTTTCTAAAAATTGCATTTTTTCTAAAAATTGCATTTTTTCTAAAAATTGCATTTTTTCTAAAAATTGCATTTTTTCTAAAAATTGCATTTTTTCTAAAAATTGCATTTTTTCTAAAAATTGCATTTTTTCTAAAAATTGCATTTTTTCTAAAAATTGCATTTTTTCTAAAAATTGCATTTTTTCTAAAAATTGCATTTTTTCTAAAAATTGCATTTTTCATAAAAATTGCATTTTTTCTAAAAATTGCATTTTTCCTAAATTTTTCTAAAAATTGCATTTTTTCTAAAAATTGCATTTTTCCTAAAAATTGCATTTTTTCTAAAAATTGCATTTTTTCTAAAAATTGCATTTTTCTAAAAATTGCATTTTTCCTAAAAATTGCATTTTTCCTAAAAATTGCATTTTTCCTAAAAATTGCATTTTTTCTAAAAATTGCATTTTTTCTAAAAATTGCATTTTTCTAAAAATTGCATTTTTTCTAAAAATTGCATTTTTTCTAAAAATTGCATTTTCCTAAAAATTGCATTTTTCTAAAAATTGCATTTTTTCTAAAAATTGCATTTTTTCTAAAAATTGCATTTTTCTAAAAATTGCATTTTTCCTAAAAATTGCATTTTTTCTAAAAATTGCATTTTTTCTAAAAATTGCATTTTTTCTAAAAATTGCATTTTTCTAAAATTGCATTTTTCTAAAAATTGCATTTTTTCTAAAATTGCATTTTTTCCTAAAAATTGCATTTTTTCTAAAAATTGCATTTTTTCTAAAAATTGCATTTTTTCTAAAAATTGCATTTTTCTAAAAATTGCATTTTTCTAAAAATTGCATTTTTTCTAAAATTGCATTTTTTCTAAAAATTGCATTTTTCTAAAAATTGCATTTTTTCTAAAAATTGCATTTTTCTAAAAATTGCATTTTTTCTAAAAATTGCATTTTTTCTAAAAATTGCATTTTTTCTAAAATTGCATTTTTTCTAAAAATTGCATTTTTTCTAAAAATTGCATTTTTCTAAAAATTGCATTTTTTCTAAAAATTGCATTTTTTCTAAAAATTGCATTTTTTCTAAAAATTGCATTTTTTCTAAAAATTGCATTTTTTCTAAAAATTGCATTTTTCTAAAAATTGCATTTTTTCTAAAAATTGCATTTTTTCTAAAATTGCATTTTTCTAAAATTGCATTTTTTCTAAAAATTGCATTTTTTCTAAAAATTGCATTTTTCTAAAATTGCATTTTTTCTAAAAATTGCATTTTTCTAAAATTGCATTTTTTCTAAAAATTGCATTTTTTCTAAAAATTGCATTTTTTCTAAAATTGCATTTTTTCTAAAAATTGCATTTTTTCTAAAAATTGCATTTTTTCTAAAAATTGCATTTTTTCTAAAATTGCATTTTTCTAAAATTGCATTTTTCTAAAATTGCATTTTTTCTAAAATTGCATTTTTTCTAAAATTGCATTTTTCTAAAAATTGCATTTTTCTAAAAATTGCATTTTTTCTAAAAATTGCATTTTTTCTAAAAATTGCATTTTTTCTAAAAATTGCATTTTTTCTAAAATTGCATTTTTCTAAAAATTGCATTTTTCTAAAAATTGCATTTTTTCTAAAAATTGCATTTTTTCTAAAATTGCATTTTTTCTAAAAATTGCATTTTTTCTAAAAATTGCTTTTTCTAAAATTGCATTTTTCTAAAAATTGCATTTCTTTCTAAAAATTGCATTTTTCTAAAAATTGCATTTTTTCTAAAAATTGCATTTTTTCTAAAAATTGCATTTTTCTAAAAATTGCATTTTTCTAAAAATTGCATTTTTTCTAAAATTGCATTTTTTCTAAAAATTGCATTTTTTCTAAAAATTGCATTTTTTCTAAAAATTGCATTTTTCTAAAAATTGCATTTTTTCTAAAAATTGCATTTTTTCTAAAAATTGCATTTTTTCTAAAAATTGCATTTTTTCTAAAAATTGCATTTTTTCTAAAAATTGCATTTTTTCTAAAAATTGCATTTTTTCTAAAAATTGCATTTTTCTAAAAATTGCATTTTTCTAAAATTGCATTTTTTCTAAAAATTGCATTTTTTCTAAAAATTGCATTTTTCTAAAATTGCATTTTTCTAAAAATTGCATTTTTTCTAAAAATTGCATTTTTCTAAAAATTGCATTTTTTCTAAAATTGCATTTTTTCTAAAAATTGCATTTTTCTAAAAATTGCATTTTTTCTAAAAATTGCATTTTTTCTAAAAATTGCATTTTTCTAAAAATTGCATTTTTTCTAAAAATTGCATTTTTTCTAAAAATTGCATTTTTCCTAAAAATTGCATTTTTTCTAAAAATTGCATTTTTTCTAAAAATTGCATTTTTTCTAAAAATTGCATTTTTCTAAAAATTGCATTTTTTCTAAAAATTGCATTTTTTCTAAAAATTGCATTTTTTCTAAAAATTGCATTTTTCTAAAAATTGCATTTTTCTAAAATTGCATTTTTTCTAAAAATTGCATTTTTTCTAAAAATTGCATTTTTTCTAAAAATTGCATTTTTCTAAAAATTGCATTTTTCTAAAAATTGCATTTTTCTAAAAATTGCATTTTTCCTAAAATTGCATTTTTTCTAAAAATTGCATTTTTTCCTAAAAATTGCATTTTTCCTAAAAATTGCATTTTTCCTAAAAATTGCATTTTTTCTAAAATTGCATTTTTTCTAAAAATTGCATTTTTTCTAAAAATTGCATTTTTTCTAAAAATTGCATTTTTTCTAAAAATTGCATTTTTTCTAAAAATTGCATTTTTTCCTAAAAATTGCATTTTTTCTAAAAATTGCATTTTTCCTAAAAATTGCATTTTTTCTAAAAATTGCATTTTTTCTAAAAATTGCATTTTTTCTAAAAATTGCATTTTTTCTAAAAATTGCATTTTTCTAAAATTGCATTTTTCTAAAAATTGCATTTTTCTAAAAATTGCATTTTTCTAAAAATTGCATTTTTTCTAAAAATTGCATTTTTTCTAAAAATTGCATTTTTTCTAAAAATTGCATTTTTTCTAAAAATTGCATTTTTTCCTAAAAATTGCATTTTTCTAAAAATTGCATTTTTTCTAAAAATTGCATTTTTTCTAAAATTGCATTTTTCTAAAAATTGCATTTTTTCTAAAAATTGCATTTTTTCTAAAAATTGCATTTTTTTCTAAAAATTGCATTTTTTCTAAAATTGCATTTTTTCTAAAATTGCATTTTTCTAAAATTGCATTTTTTCTAAAAATTGCATTTTTCTAAAAATTGCATTTTTCTAAAAATTGCATTTTTTCTAAAATTGCATTTTTTCTAAAAATTGCATTTTTTCTAAAATTGCATTTTTTCTAAAAATTGCATTTTTTCTAAAAATTGCATTTTTTCTAAAAATTGCATTTTTTCTAAAATTGCATTTTTTCTAAAAATTGCATTTTTTCTAAAAATTGCATTTTTCTAAAAATTGCATTTTTTCTAAAAATTGCATTTTTTCTAAAAATTGCATTTTTCTAAAAATTGCATTTTTTCTAAAAATTGCATTTTTTCTAAAAATTGCATTTTTTCTAAAAATTGCATTTTTCTAAAATTGCATTTTTTCTAAAAATTGCATTTTTCTAAAAATTGCATTTTTTCTAAAAATTGCATTTTTTCTAAAAATTGCATTTTTTCTAAAAATTGCATTTTTTCTAAAAATTGCATTTTTTCTAAAATTGCATTTTTTCTAAAAATTGCATTTTTTCTAAAATTGCATTTTTCTAAAAATTGCATTTTTTCTAAAAATTGCATTTTTTCTAAAATTGCATTTTTTCTAAAAATTGCATTTTTCTAAAAATTGCATTTTTTCTAAAAATTGCATTTTTTCTAAAAATTGCATTTTTTCTAAAATTGCATTTTTTCTAAAAATTGCATTTTTTCTAAAAATTGCATTTTTTCTAAAATTGCATTTTTCTAAAATTGCATTTTTCTAAAAATTGCATTTTTTCCTAAAAATTGCATTTTTTCTAAAAATTGCATTTTTTCTAAAAATTGCATTTTTTCTAAAAATTGCATTTTTTCTAAAAATTGCATTTTTTTCTAAAAATTGCATTTTTTCTAAAAATTGCATTTTTTCTAAAATTGCATTTTTCCTAAAAATTGCATTTTTCTAAAAATTGCATTTTTTCTAAAAATTGCATTTTTTCTAAAAATTGCATTTTTTTTAAAAATTGCATTTTTTCTAAAATTGCATTTTTTCTAAAAATTGCATTTTTCTAAAAATTGCATTTTTTCTAAAAATTGCATTTTTCTAAAAATTGCATTTTTCCTAAAATTGCATTTTTCTAAAATTGCATTTTTTCTAAAAATTGCATTTTTTCTAAAAATTGCATTTTTCTAAAAATTGCATTTTTTCTAAAAATTGCATTTTTTCTAAAAATTGCATTTTTTCTAAAATTGCATTTTTCTAAAAATTGCATTTTTTCTAAAAATTGCATTTTTTCTAAAAATTGCATTTTTCCTAAAAATTGCATTTTTTCTAAAATTGCATTTTTCTAAAAATTGCATTTTTTCTAAAAATTGCATTTTTTCTAAAAATTGCATTTTTTCTAAAAATTGCATTTTTTCTAAAAATTGCATTTTTTCTAAAATTGCATTTTTTCTAAAATTGCATTTTTCTAAAAATTGCATTTTTTCTAAAAATTGCATTTTTTCTAAAAATTGCATTTTTTCTAAAAATTGCATTTTTTCTAAAAATTGCATTTTTTCTAAAAATTGCATTTTTTCTAAAAATTGCATTTTTTCTAAAAATTGCATTTTTTCTAAAAATTGCATTTTTTCTAAAAATTGCATTTTTCTAAAAATTGCATTTTTTCTAAAAATTGCATTTTTCTAAAAATTGCATTTTTTCTAAAAATTGCATTTTTTCTAAAAATTGCATTTTTTCTAAAAATTGCATTTTTTCTAAAATTGCATTTTTTCTAAAAATTGCATTTTTCTAAAAATTGCATTTTTTCTAAAAATTGCATTTTTTCTAAAATTGCATTTTTTCTAAAAATTGCATTTTTCTAAAATTGCATTTTTCTAAAAATTGCATTTTTCTAAAATTGCATTTTTTCTAAAAATTGCATTTTTTCTAAAAATTGCATTTTTCTAAAAATTGCATTTTTTCTAAAATTGCATTTTTTCTAAAAATTGCATTTTTTCTAAAATTGCATTTTTTCTAAAAATTGCATTTTTCTAAAAATTGCATTTTTCTAAAAATTGCATTTTTTCTAAAAATTGCATTTTTTCTAAAAATTGCATTTTTTCTAAAAATTGCATTTTTTCTAAAAATTGCATTTTTCTAAAAATTGCATTTTTTCTAAAAATTGCATTTTTTCTAAAAATTGCATTTTTCTAAAAATTGCATTTTTCCTAAAATTGCATTTTTCTAAAATTGCATTTTTCTAAAAATTGCATTTTTCTAAAAATTGCATTTTTCTAAAAATTGCATTTTTTCTAAAATTGCATTTTTTCTAAAAATTGCATTTTTTCTAAAAATTGCATTTTTTCTAAAAATTGCATTTTTCCTAAAAATTGCATTTTTTCTAAAATTGCATTTTTTCTAAAAATTGCATTTTTTCTAAAATTGCATTTTTCTAAAATTGCATTTTTTCTAAAAATTGCATTTTTTCTAAAAATTGCATTTTTCTAAAAATGCATTTTTTCTAAAATTGCATTTTTCCTAAAATTGCATTTTTCTAAAAATTGCATTTTTTCTAAAATTGCATTTTTCTAAAAATTGCATTTTTCCTAAAATTGCATTTTTTCTAAAAATTGCTTTTTCCTAAAAATTGCATTTTTTCTAAAAATTGCATTTTTTCTAAAAATTGCATTTTTTCTAAAAATTGCATTTTTCTAAAAATTGCATTTTTTCTAAAAATTGCATTTTTTCCTAAAAATTGCATTTTTCTAAAAATTGCATTTTTTCTAAAAATTGCATTTTTTCTAAAAATTGCATTTTTTCTAAAAATTGCATTTTTTTCTAAAAATTGCATTTTTTCTAAAAATTGCATTTTTTCTAAAAATTGCATTTTTTCTAAAAATTGCATTTTTCTAAAAATTGCATTTTTCTAAAAATTGCATTTTTTCTAAAAATTGCATTTTTTCTAAAAATTGCATTTTTTCTAAAAATTGCATTTTTTCTAAAAATTGCATTTTTTCTAAAAATTGCATTTTTTCTAAAAATTGCATTTTTCTAAAATTGCATTTTTTCTAAAAATTGCATTTTTTCTAAAAATTGCATTTTTCTAAAAATTGCATTTTTTCTAAAAATTGCATTTTTCCTAAAAATTGCATTTTTCTAAAAATTGCATTTTTTCTAAAAATTGCATTTTTTCTAAATATTGCATTTTTTCTAAAAATTGCATTTTTTCTAAAAATTGCATTTTTTCTAAAAATTGCATTTTTTCTAAAAATTGCATTTTTTCTAAAATTGCATTTTTTCTAAAAATTGCATTTTTTCTAAAAATTGCATTTTTTCTAAAAATTGCATTTTTCTAAAAATTGCATTTTTCTAAAAATTGCATTTTTTCTAAAAATTGCATTTTTTCTAAAAATTGCATTTTTTCTAAAAATTGCATTTTTTCTAAAAATTGCATTTTTTCTAAAAATTGCATTTTTTCTAAAAATTGCATTTTTTCTAAAAATTGCATTTTTTCTAAAATTGCATTTTTCTAAAAATTGCATTTTTTCTAAAAATTGCATTTTTCTAAAATTGCATTTTTTCTAAAAATTGCATTTTTCTAAAAATTGCATTTTTCTAAAAATTGCATTTTTTCTAAAAATTGCATTTTTCTAAAAATTGCATTTTTTCTAAAAATTGCATTTTTTCTAAAAATTGCATTTTTCTAAAAATGCATTTTTTCTAAAAATTGCATTTTTTCTAAAAATTGCATTTTTTCTAAAAATTGCATTTTTTTCTAAAAATTGCATTTTTTCTAAAATTGCATTTTTTCTAAAAATTGCATTTTTTCTAAAAATTGCATTTTTTCTAAAAATTGCATTTTTTCTAAAATTGCATTTTTTCTAAAAATTGCATTTTTTCTAAAATTGCATTTTTTCTAAAATTGCATTTTTCTAAAAATTGCATTTTTCTAAAAATTGCATTTTTTCTAAAATTGCATTTTTTCTAAAAATTGCATTTTTTCTAAAAATTGCATTTTTTCTAAAAATTGCATTTTTTCTAAAAATTGCATTTTTCTAAAATTGCATTTTTTCTAAAATTGCATTTTTTCTAAAAATTGCATTTTTCTAAAAATTGCATTTTTCTAAAAATTGCATTTTTTCTAAAATTGCATTTTTTCTAAAAATTGCATTTTTTCTAAAAATTGCATTTTTCTAAAAATTGCATTTTTTCTAAAAATTGCATTTTTTCTAAAATTGCATTTTTTCTAAAAATTGCATTTTTTCTAAAATTGCATTTTTCTAAAAATTGCATTTTTTCTAAAAATTGCCTTTTTTCTAAAAATTGCATTTTTTCTAAAAATTGCATTTTTTCTAAAAATTGCATTTTTCTAAAAATTGCATTTTTTCTAAAAATTGCATTTTTTCTAAAAATTGCATTTTTTCTAAAAATTGCATTTTTTCTAAAAATTGCATTTTTTCTAAAAATTGCATTTTTTCTAAAATTGCATTTTTTCTAAAAATTGCATTTTTTCTAAAAATTGCATTTTTTCTAAAAATTGCATTTTTTCTAAAAATTGCATTTTTCTAAAAATTGCATTTTTTCTAAAAATTGCATTTTTTCTAAAATTGCATTTTTTCTAAAATTGCATTTTTTCTAAAAATTGCATTTTTCTAAAAATTGCATTTTTTCCTAAAAATTGCATTTTTTCTAAAAATTGCATTTTTTCTAAAAATTGCATTTTTTCTAAAATTGCATTTTTTCTAAAAATTGCATTTTTCTAAAAATTGCATTTTTCTAAAAATTGCATTTTTTCTAAAAATTGCATTTTTTTCTAAAAATTGCATTTTTTCTAAAAATTGCATTTTTCTAAAAATTGCATTTTTCTAAAAATTGCATTTTTTCTAAAAATTGCATTTTTTCTAAAAATTGCATTTTTTCTAAAATTGCATTTTTCTAAAAATTGCATTTTTTCTAAAAATTGCATTTTTTCTAAAATTGCATTTTTTCTAAAAATTGCATTTTTTCTAAAAATTGCATTTTTTCTAAAAATTGCATTTTTTCTAAAAATTGCATTTTTTCTAAAAATTGCATTTTTTCTAAAAATTGCATTTTTCTAAAAATTGCATTTTTTCTAAAAATTGCATTTTTTCTAAAAATTGCATTTTTTCTAAAATTGCATTTTTTCTAAAAATTGCATTTTTCTAAAAATTGCATTTTTCTAAAAATTGCATTTTTCTAAAAATTGCATTTTTCTAAAAATTGCATTTTTTCTAAAATTGCATTTTTCTAAAAATTGCATTTTTCTAAAAATTGCATTTTTCTAAAATTGCATTTTTCTAAAAATTGCATTTTTTCTAAAAATTGCATTTTTTCTAAAAATTGCATTTTTTCTAAAAATTGCATTTTTCTAAAATTGCATTTTTTCTAAAAATTGCATTTTTCTAAAAATTGCATTTTTCTAAAAATTGCATTTTTCTTCAAAAATTGCATTTTTCTAAAAATTGCATTTTTTCTAAAAATTGCATTTTTCTAAAAATTGCATTTTTCTAAAATTGCATTTTTCTAAAATTGCATTTTTCCTAAAATTGCATTTTTCCTAAAAATTGCATTTTTTCTAAAAATTGCATTTTTCTAAAAAATTGCATTTTTTCTAAAAATTGCATTTTTTCTAAAAATTGCATTTTTTCTAAAATTGCATTTTTCTAAAATTGCATTTTTTCTAAAAATTGCATTTTTTCTAAAAATTGCATTTTTCTAAAAATTGCATTTTTTCTAAAAATTGCATTTTTTCTAAAAATTGCATTTTTTCTAAAAATTGCATTTTTCTAAAAATTGCATTTTTCTAAAAATTGCATTTTTCCTAAAAATTGCATTTTTCTAAAAATTGCATTTTTTCTAAAAATTGCATTTTTCCTAAAAATTGCATTTTTCTAAAAATTGCATTTTTTCTAAAAATTGCATTTTTCCTAAAAATTGCATTTTTTCTAAAAATTGCATTTTTTCAAATTCATCTAAAAATTGCATTTTTTCTAAAAATTGCATTTTTTCTAAAAATTGCATTTTTTCTAAAAATTGCATTTTTCCTAAAAATTGCATTTTTCTAAAAATTGCATTTTTCCTAAAAATTGCATTTTTCCTAAAAATTGCATTTTTTCTAAAAATTGCATTTTTTCTAAAAATTGCATTTTTCTAAAAATTGCATTTTTTCTAAAAATTGCATTTTTCTAAAAATTGCATTTTTCTAAAAATTGCATTTTTTCTAAAAATTGCATTTTTTCTAAAAATTGCATTTTTTCTAAAAATTGCATTTTTTCTAAAAATTGCATTTTTCCTAAAAATTGCATTTTTTCTAAAAATTGCATTTTTTCTAAAAATTGCATTTTTCTAAAAATTGCATTTTTCTAAAAATTGCATTTTTTCTAAAAATTGCATTTTTTCTAAAAATTGCATTTTTTCTAAAATTGCATTTTTCTAAAAATTGCATTTTTTCTAAAAATTGCATTTTTCTAAAAATTGCATTTTTCTAAAAATTGCATTTTTTCTAAAAATTGCATTTTTTCTAAAAATTGCATTTTTTCTAAAAATTGCATTTTTCTAAAATTGCATTTTTCTAAAAATTGCTTTTTCCTAAAAATTGCATTTTTTCTAAAAATTGCATTTTTTCTAAAAATTGCATTTTTTCTAAAAATTGCATTTTTTCTAAAAATTGCATTTTTTCTAAAAATTGCATTTTTTCTAAAAATTGCATTTTTTCTAAAAATTGCATTTTTCTAAAAATTGCATTTTTCCTAAAAATTGCATTTTTTCTAAAAATTGCATTTTTCTAAAAATTGCATTTTTTCTAAAAATTGCATTTTTTCTAAAAATTGCATTTTTTCTAAAAATTGCATTTTTCCTAAAAATTGCATTTTTTCTAAAAATTGCATTTTTTCTAAAAATTGCATTTTTTCTAAAAATTGACATTTTTCCTAAAAATTGAATTTTTCCTAAAAATTGCATTTTTCCTAAAAATTGCATTTTTTCTAAAAATTGCATTTTTTCTAAAAATTGCATTTTTCTAAAAATTGCATTTTTTCTAAAAATTGCATTTTTTCTAAAAATTGCATTTTTCTAAAAATTGCATTTTTCTAAAATTGCATTTTTCCTAAAATTGCATTTTTCTAAAATTGCATTTTTTCTAAAAATTGCATTTTTTCTAAAATTGCATTTTTCTAAAAATTGCATTTTTTCTAAAAATTGCATTTTTTCTAAAAATTGCATTTTTTCTAAAATTGCATTTTTTCTAAAAATTGCATTTTTTCTAAAAATTGCATTTTTTCTAAAAATTGCATTTTTTCCTAAAAATTGCATTTTTTCTAAAAATTGCATTTTTCCTTAACAAATAAAAATTGCATTTTTTCTAAAATTGCATTTTTCTAGAAATTGCATTTTTTCTAAAAATTGCATTTTTTCTAGAAATTGCATTTTTTCTAAAAATTGCATTTTTTCTAAAAATTGCATTTTTTCTAAAAATTGCATTTTTTCTAAAAATTGCATTTTTTCTAAAAATTGCATTTTTCTAAAAATTGCATTTTTCTAAAAATTGCATTTTTTCTAAAATTGCATTTTTTCTAAAAATTGCATTTTTCCTAAAAATTGCATTTTTTCTAAAAATTGCATTTTTTCTAAAAATTGCATTTTTTCCTAAAAATGCATTTTTTCTAAAAATTGCATTTTTTCTAAAAATTGCATTTTTTCTAAAAATTGCATTTTTTCTAAAAATTGCATTTTTTCTAAAAATTGCATTTTTTCTAAAAATTGCATTTTTTCTAAAAATTGCATTTTTCTAAAAATTGCATTTTTTCTAAAAATTGCATTTTTTCTAAAATTGCATTTTTTCTAAAAATTGCATTTTTTTCTAAAAATTGCATTTTTTCTAAAAATTGCATTTTTTCTAAAAATTGCATTTTTTCTAAAAATTGCATTTTTTCTAAAAATTGCATTTTTTCTAAAAATTGCATTTTTTCTAAAAATTGCATTTTTCTAAAAATTGCATTTTTTCTAAAATTGCATTTTTTCTAAAAAATGCATTTTTTCTAAAAATTGCATTTTTTCTAAAAATTGCATTTTTTCTAAAAATTGCATTTTTTCTAAAAATTGCATTTTTTCTAAAAATTGCATTTTTCCTAAAAATTGCATTTTTCTAAAAATTGCATTTTTTCTAAAAATTGCATTTTTCCTAAAAATTGCATTTTTCTAAAAATTGCATTTTTCTAAAAATTGCATTTTTTCTAAAATTGCATTTTTTCTAAATATTGCATTTTTTCTAAAAATTGCATTTTTCTAAAAATTGCATTTTTCTAAAAATTGCATTTTTTCTAAAAATTGCATTTTTTCCAAAAAAATTGCATTTTTTCTAAAAATTGCATTTTTTCTAAAAATTGCATTTTTTCTAAAAATTGCATTTTTCTAAAAATTGCATTTTTTCTAAAAATTGCATTTTTTCTAAAAATTGCATTTTTTCTAAAAATTGCATTTTTTCTAAAAATTGCATTTTTTCTAAAAATTGCATTTTTTCTAAAAATTGCATTTTTCTAAAAATTGCATTTTTTCTAAAAATTGCATTTTTTCTAAAAATTGCATTTTTCTAAAAATTGCATTTTTTCTAAAAATTGCATTTTTCTAAAAATTGCATTTTTCTAAAAATTGCATTTTTCTAAAAATTGCATTTTTCTAAAAATTGCATTTTTCTAAAATTGCATTTTTCTAAAAATTGCATTTTTCCTAAAAATTGCATTTTTCTAAAAATTGCATTTTTTCTAAAAATTGCATTTTTCTAAAATTGCATTTTTCCTAAAAATTGCATTTTTTCTAAAAATTGCATTTTTCTAAAAATTGCATTTTTTCTAAAAATTGTATTTTTCTAAAAATTGCATTTTTTCTAAAATTGCATTTTTTCTAAAAATTGCATTTTTTCTAAAAATTGCATTTTTTCTAAAAATTGCATTTTTCCTAAAAATTGCATTTTTCTAAAAATTGCATTTTTCTAAAATTGCATTTTTCTAAAAATTGCATTTTTCTTAAAAATTGCATTTTTCCTAAAATTGCATTTTTCCTAAAAATTGCATTTTTCCTAAAAATTGCATTTTTTCCTAAAAATTGCATTTTTCCTTAAAATTGCATTTTTCCTAAAAATTGCATTTTTCCTAAAAATTGCATTTTTCTTAAAATTGCATTTTTCCTAAAATTGCATTTTTCAAAAAAATTGCATTTTTCCTAAAAATTGCATTTTTCCTAAAAATTGCATTTTTTCTAAAAATTGCATTTTCCTAAGAATTGCATTTTCCTAAAAATTGCATTTTTCTTAAAAATTGCATTTTTCCTAAAAATTGCATTTTTCCTAAAAATTGCATTTTTCCTAAAAATTGCATTTTTCCTAAAAATTGCATTTTTCCTAAAAATTGCATTTTTCCTAAAAATTGCATTTTCCTAAGAATTGCATTTTTCCTAAAAATTGCATTTTTCTTAAAATTGCATTTTTCCTAAAATTGCATTTTTCCTAAAAATTGCATTTTTCCTAAAAATTGCATTTTTCTTAAAATTGCATTTTTCCTAAAAAATGCATTTTTCCTAAAATTGCATTTTTCCTAAAAATTGCATTTTTCTTAAAAATTGCATTTTTCCTAAAATTGCATTTTTCTAAAATTGCATTTTTCCTAAAAATTGCATTTTTCCTTAAAATTGCATTTTTCTTAAAATTGCATTTTTCCTAAAATTGCATTTTTCAAAAAAATTGTATTTTTCCTAAAAATTGCATTTTTCCTAAAAATTGCATTTTTCCTAAAAATTGCATTTTTCCTAAAAATTGCATTTTTTCTAAAAATTGCATTTTCCCTAAGAATTGCATTTTTCCTAAAAATTGCATTTTTCTTAAAATTGCATTTTTCCTAAAAATTGCATTTTTCCTAAATATTGCATTTTTCCTAAAAATTGCATTTTTCTAAAATTGCATTTTTCTTAAAATTGCATTTTTCTTAAATTGCATTTTTCCTAAAAAATGCATTTTTCCTAAAAATTGCATTTTTCCTAAAAATTGCATTTTTCTTAAAATTGCATTTTTCCTAAAATTGCATTTTTCCTAAAAATTGCATTTTTCCTAAAATTGCATTTTTCTAAAATTGCATTTTTCTAAAAATTGCATTTTTCCTAAAATTGCATTTTTCTAAAAAATTGCATTTTTCCTAAAAATTGCATTTTTTCCTAAAAATTGCATTTTTCTAAAAATTGCATTTTTCTAAAAATTGCATTTTTTCTAAAAATTGCATTTTTCTAAAAATTGCATTTTTTCTAAAAATTGCATTTTTTCTAAAAATTGCATTTTTTCTAAAAATTGCATTTTCCCTAAGAATTGCATTTTTCTAAAAATTGCATTTTTCTAAAATTGCATTTTTCCTAAAAATTGCATTTTTCCTAAAAATTGCATTTTTCCTAAAAATTGCATTTTTCTAAAATTGCATTTTTCTTAAAATTGCATTTTTCTTAAAATTGCATTTTTCTAAAAATGCATTTTTCCTAAAAATTGCATTTTTCTAAAAATTGCATTTTTCTTAAAATTGCATTTTTCCTAAAAATTGCATTTTTCCTAAAAATTGCATTTTTTCTAAAAATTGCATTTTTCCTAAAAATTGCATTTTTTCTAAAAATTGCATTTTTCTAAAAATTGCATTTTTTCTAAAAATTGCATTTTTTCTAAAAATTGCATTTTTTCTAAAAATTGCATTTTTCTAAAATTGCATTTTTTCTAAAAATTGCATTTTTTCTAAAAATTGCATTTTTTCTAAAAATTGCATTTTTTCTAAAAATTGCATTTTTCTAAAAATTGCATTTTTCCTAAAAATTGCATTTTTTCTAAAAATTGCATTTTTTCTAAAAATTGCATTTTTTCTAAAAATTGCATTTTTTCTAAAAATTGCATTTTTTCTAAAAATTGCATTTTTTCTAAAAATTGCATTTTTCTAAAAATTGCATTTTTTCTAAAAATTGCATTTTTTCTAAAAATTGCATTTTTTCTAAAAAATTGCATTTTTTCTAAAAATTGCATTTTTTCTAAAAATTGCATTTTTTCTAAAAATTGCATTTTTCTAAAAATTGCATTTTTTCTAAAAATTGCATTTTTTCTAAAAATTGCATTTTTTCTAAAAATTGCATTTTTTCTAAAAATTGCATTTTTTCTAAAAATTGCATTTTTTCCTAAAAATTGCATTTTTTCTAAAAATTGCATTTTTTCTAAAAATTGCATTTTTTCTAAAAATTGCATTTTTTCTAAAAATTGCATTCTAAAAATTGCATTTTTCCTAAAAATTGCATTTTTCCTAAAAATTGCATTTTTCCTAAAAATTGCATTTTTTCCTAAAAATTGCATTTTTTCTAAAATTGCATTTTTTCTAAAAATTGCATTTTTCTAAAAATTGCATTTTTTCTAAAAATTGCATTTTTCCTAAAAATTGCATTTTTCTAAAAATTGCATTTTTCTAAAAATTGCATTTTTTCTAAAAATTGCATTTTTTCTAAAAATTGCATTTTTTCTAAAAATTGCATTTTTTCTAAAAATTGCATTTTTTCTAAAAATTGCATTTTTCCTAAAAATTGCATTTTTCTAAAAATTGCATTTTTCTAAAAATTGCATTTTTTCTAAAAATTGCATTTTTCCTAAAAATTGCATTTTTCTAAAATTGCATTTTTTCTAAAAATTGCATTTTTTCTAAAAATTGCATTTTTTCTAAAAATTGCATTTTTTCTAAAAATTGCATTTTTCTAAAAATTGCATTTTTCCTAAAAATTGCATTTTTCCTAAAAATTGCATTTTTCCTAAAAATTGCATTTTTTCTAAAAATTGCATTTTTTCTAAAAATTGCATTTTTTCTAAAAATTGCATTTTTTCTAAAAATTGCATTTTTCTAAAAATTGCATTTTTTCTAAAAATTGCATTTTTCTAAAAATTGCATTTTTCTAAAATTGCATTTTTCCTAAAAATTGCATTTTTCCTAAAAATTGCATTTTTCCTAAAAATTGCATTTTTCCTAAAAATTGCATTTTTTCTAAAAATTGCATTTTTTCTAAAAATTGCATTTTTTCTAAAAATTGCATTTTTTCTAAAAATTGCATTTTTTCTAAAAATTGCATTTTTTTCTAAAAATTGCATTTTTTCTAAAAATTGCATTTTTTCTAAAAATTGCATTTTTCTAAAATTGCATTTTTTCTAAAAATTGCATTTTTTCTAAAAATTGCATTTTTTCTAAAAATTGCATTTTTTCTAAAAATTGCATTTTTTCTAAAAATTGCATTTTTTCTAAAAATTGCATTTTTCTAAAAATTGCATTTTTTCTAAAAATTGCATTTTTTCTAAAAATTGCATTTTTTCTAAAAATTGCATTTTTTCTAAAAATTGCATTTTTTCTAAAAATTGCATTTTTTCTAAAAATTGCATTTTTTCTAAAAATTGCATTTTTTCTAAAAATTGCATTTTTTCTAAAAATTGCATTTTTTCTAAAAATTGCATTTTTTCTAAAAATTGCATTTTTTCTAAAAATTGCATTTTTTCTAAAAATTGCATTTTTTCTAAAATTGCATTTTTCTAAAAATTGCATTTTTTCTAAAAATTGCATTTTTTCTAAAAATTGCATTTTTTCTAAAAATTGCATTTTTTCT
Organism: Pollenia griseotomentosa; assembly: GCA_963931875.1. NCBI lineage: Eukaryota > Metazoa > Arthropoda > Insecta > Diptera > Polleniidae > Pollenia > Pollenia griseotomentosa. Next base: position 2,052 of record CAWVPA010000016.1, on the reverse strand, counting down.
AAAATTGCATTTTTTCTAAAAATTGCATTTTTTCTAAAAATTGCATTTTTTCTAAAAATTGCATTTTTCTAAAAATTGCATTTTTTCTAAAAATTGCATTTTTTCTAAAAATTGCATTTTTTCTAAAAATTGCATTTTTCTAAAAATTGCATTTTTTCTAAAAATTGCATTTTTTCTAAAAATTGCATTTTTTCTAAAAATTGCATTTTTTCTAAAAATTGCATTTTTTCTAAAAATTGCATTTTTTCTAAAAATTGCATTTTTTCTAAAAATTGCATTTTTTCTAAAAATTGCATTTTTTCTAAAAATTGCATTTTTTCTAAAAATTGCATTTTTTCTAAAAATTGCATTTTTTCTAAAAATTGCATTTTTCTAAAAATTGCATTTTTTCTAAAAATTGCATTTTTCTAAAAATTGCATTTTTTCTAAAATTGCATTTTTTCTAAAAATTGCATTTTTTCTAAAAATTGCATTTTTTCTAAAAATTGCATTTTTTCTAAAAATTGCATTTTTTCTAAAAATTGCATTTTTTCTAAAAATTGCATTTTTCTAAAAATTGCATTTTTCTAAAAATTGCATTTTTTCTAAAAATTGCATTTTTTCTAAAAATTGCATTTTTCCTAAAAATTGCATTTTTTCTAAAAATTGCATTTTTTCTAAAAATTGCATTTTTTCTAAAAATTGCATTTTTTCTAAAAATTGCATTTTTTCTAAAATTGCATTTTTTCTAAAATTGCATTTTTTCTAAAAATTGCATTTTTTCTAAAAATTGCATTTTTTCTAAAAATTGCATTTTTTCTAAAAATTGCATTTTTTCTAAAAATTGCATTTTTTCTAAAAATTGCATTTTTTCTAAAAATTGCATTTTTTCTAAAAATTGCATTTTTTCTAAAAATTGCATTTTTTCTAAAAATTGCATTTTTCTAAAAATTGCATTTTTTCTAAAAATTGCATTTTTTCTAAAAATTGCATTTTTTCTAAAAATTGCATTTTTCTAAAAATTGCATTTTTTCTAAAAATTGCATTTTTTCTAAAAATTGCATTTTTCTAAAAAATTGCATTTTTTCTAAAAATTGCATTTTTTCTAAAAATTGCATTTTTTCTAAAAATTGCATTTTTTCTAAAAATTGCATTTTTTCTAAAAATTGCATTTTTTCTAAAAATTGCATTTTTCCTAAAAATTGCATTTTTTCTAAAAATTGCATTTTTTCTAAAAATTGCATTTTTCTAAAAATTGCATTTTTTCTAAAAATTGCATTTTTCTAAAAATTGCATTTTTTCTAAAAATTGCATTTTTCTAAAATTGCATTTTTTCTAAAAATTGCATTTTTTCTAAAAATTGCATTTTTTCTAAAAATTGCATTTTTTCTAAAAATTGCATTTTTTCTAAAAATTGCATTTTTTCTAAAAATTGCATTTTTTCTAAAAATTGCATTTTTTCTAAAAATTGCATTTTTTCTAAAAATTGCATTTTTTCTAAAAATTGCATTTTTCCTAAAATTGCATTTTTTCTAAAAATTGCATTTTTTTCCTAAAAATTGCATTTTTTCTAAAATTGCATTTTTCTAAAAATTGCATTTTTCCTAAAAATTGCATTTTTCCTAAAAATTGCATTTTTCCTAAAATTGCATTTTTTCTAAAAATTGCATTTTTTCTAAAAATTGCATTTTTTCCTAAAAAATTGCATTTTTTCTAAAATTGCATTTTTTCTAAAAATTGCATTTTTTCTAAAAATTGCATTTTTCCTAAAAATTGCATTTTTTCTAAAAATTGCATTTTTTCTAAAAATTGCATTTTTTCTAAAAATTGCATTTTTTCTAAAAATTGCATTTTTTCTAAAAATTGCATTTTTTCTAAAAATTGCATTTTTCTAAAAATTGCATTTTTTCTAAAAATTGCATTTTTTCTAAAATTGCATTTTTTCTAAAAATTGCATTTTTCTAAAAAATTGCATTTTTTCTAAAAATTGCATTTTTTCTAAAATTGGCATTTTTTCTAAAAATTGCATTTTTCCTAAAAATTGCATTTTTTCTCTAAAAATTGCATTTTTTC
>CAWVPA010000015.1:0-128000 GCA_963931875.1 Pollenia griseotomentosa | reverse complement strand
CAAAATATTGATCCTACACCCTATAAAGTATATATATTCTGGGTCCTTATGGAAAGCGAAGTTGATTTAACGATGTCCGTCTGTCCGTCTGTCCGTCTGTCCGTCTGTGTGTATGTTGAAATGGGTTTTCCGAAAACCCCAGAAATTATGTGGACTAGGTTGATGTATATTTATGTCACATATACTCCGTTTAAGTTTGCTATTGAAATTCAGCCAGATCGGTCAAAAAATGACGGAGATATGAGCAAAAAACCACGACTGCCTCTGATTTTGCCCAAAAAATCCCTTGTTGTTGTTGTATTTTTTTATTTCTGTATATCTTGAGAACGGCAAGAGCCAAAGTTTCCAAATTAGGTACACACATTGACGTTATCAATACACAGCATCCCACAAAATGTGGGCGGGATTGAACAAGTGGGCGTGGTACCTCCCGTACAAAAAATATCAAAAATTGTATAAAAACCTGATTTTTTGGACTCTCATATGACCTATGGTTACGCCTTATATATCAAAAGATCGGAAATTTTTAATAGAAAATATTTTCTGAAAAACTCGGGAAAATCGGTTCAGATACGAAAAAGTTATGACCAAAATTAAATTTTTTTTTTTTAAATACACATTTTCGGAACCCATATCTCTTTCTGAGTCCAAGTTTTATCACCAAAGTAAATGGTAAATTTATTCCTTAAAACATCGGTATATAAATCTGTCAAATCGGTTAATAAATGGCTGAGTTATGTCCAAAGTACTGAAATCCAAAAAAAAGTCTTTTTATACCCTTCACCGAAGGTAAGAGGGTATATATAACTTTGTCATTCCGTTTGTATGTTCCAAAATATTGATCCTACACCCTATAAAGTATATATATTCTGGGTCCTTATGGAAAGCGAAGTTGATTTAACGATGTCCGTCTGTCCGTCTGTCCGTCTGTCCGTCTGTGTGTATGTTGAAATGGGTTTTCCGAAAACCCCAGAAATTATGTGGACTAGGTTGATGTATATTTATGTCACATATACTCCGTTTAAGTTTGCTATTGAAATTCAGCCAGATCGGTCAAAAAATGACGGAGATATGAGCAAAAAACCACGACTGCCTCTGATTTTGCCCAAAAAATCCCTTGTTGTTGTTGTATTTTTTTATTTCTGTATATCTTGAGAACGGCAAGAGCCAAAGTTTCCAAATTAGGTACACACATTGACGTTATCAATACACAGCATCCCACAAAATGTGGGCGGGATTGAACAAGTGGGCGTGGTACCTCCCGTACAAAAAATATCAAAAATTGTATAAAAACCTGATTTTTTGGACTCTCATATGACCTATGGTTACGCCTTATATATCAAAAGATCGGAAATTTTTAATAGAAAATATTTTCTGAAAAACTCGGGAAAATCGGTTCAGATACGAAAAAGTTATGACCAAAATTAAATTTTTTTTTTTAAATACACATTTTCGGAACCCATATCTCTTTCTGAGTCCAAGTTTTATCACCAAAGTAAATGGTAAATTTATTCCTTAAAACATCGGTATATAAATCTGTCAAATCGGTTAATAAATGGCTGAGTTATGTCCAAAGTACTGAAATCCAAAAAAAAGTCTTTTTATACCCTTCACCGAAGGTAAGAGGGTATATATAACTTTGTCATTCCGTTTGTATGTTCCAAAATATTGATCCTACACCCTATAAAGTATATATATTCTGGTTCTGGATTTAAAGATGTCCGTTTCCCCCCCCCCCCCCCCCCCCCCTCACATTTGTTTATATATACTAGCATAATGGTCAATATGATTTTCGTTATCAGCCTTCTTTATTATTTCATCTATTTAACGAAATAATTTTAACAAATAGAAACTAGGAATTTTTGTTTCGTTTTGCTTCTTAAAAACTCTCCAACAAAGATAAATCTACGCTATGACAACAGTGCCTATACAAAAGGAAACCAAACCAGCACACATACATGGTACAAACTATTTTGGTGAATATAGGCCAGCTATTATGGTTCACAACTCAAATATGTGGTTGATTTATAATTTTGGTATTATGGTTTACAACTTTGCTTATTGTGATGAACTAAAACATCAAAAATAATTACAACTCAACTGTGTTGAGTTGTGAACTGTAAACTAATCATATTTACTTTTCATGATATTCGTAAAACGTTCCTTCATGGTCCAGTTGTCTAGGGGGTTTGCTTAGGTTAAAAACTGTGAGTCCCTGGTTCGAATCTTGTTTTTTGAAAAATAAAATTTTTTTTTAATTTTTTTGTGTTCTGAAACGATTTAAAAAAATATTTACCAGTTTTAACTTTTTAAATTTAATTTATAATGAAGTTTTATGTATTGTTTATATGTACGTTTATGTCGAAATTATTTAGGTTTTGTCTAGTTGCTCTGTATTCTGCTCGCACAATGGTGAAGGGTATATAAGGTTCGGCACAGCCGAATTTAGCACTCTTACTTGTTTAAATTATAATTGAATTTAGCTACAAATCGCCAAAAACACCCTTTTTAACATAAAATTATTGAAATATAATGAAAAAACCATAAAAAATCGCTAAATTTTTTAAATAATAATTGAATTTAGCTACAAATCGCCAAATACCACCCATTTTTAAATAAAATTAACGAAATATAATGAAAAAACAATAAAAAATCGCTACATTTTTTAAATAATAAATGAATTTAGCCATAAACCGCCAAATACCACCCTTTTTTAAATAAAATTATTGAAATATAATAAAAAAAAAACAATAAAAAATCGCTAAATTAGCTAAAAAAATTTTTAAATATAATAATTGAATTTAACTATAAATCGCCAAAAAGCACCCTTTTTTAAATGAAATTATTGAAATATAATGAGAAAACAGTAAGAAATCGATAAATTTTTTAAATAATAATTGAATTTAGCTAAATTGGCGATTTGTAGCTAAATTCAATTGTAATTTAAAAAACTTTTGCGATTTTTATTGTTTTTTCACTATATTTCAATAATTTTATGTTAAAAAGGGTGGTTTTTTGGCGATTAGTAGCTAAATTCAATTATTATTTAAAAAAATTTTGCGATTTTTAATTGTTTTTTCATTATATTTCAATAATTCTATTTAAAAAAGGGTGGTTTTTGTCGATTTATAGCTAAATTCAATTACTATTAAAAAAATTTGCGATTTTTTATTGTTTTTTCAGTATATTTCAATAATTTTATTTAAAAAAGGGTGGTTTTGGCGATTTTTAGCTAAATTCAATTATTATTTAAAAAATTTAGCGATTTTTTACTGTTTTTTCATTATATTTCAATAATTTCATTTAAAAAAGGGTGCTTTTTGGCGATTTATAGTTAAATTCAATTATTATTTATAAAATTTTTTAGCTAATTTAGCGATTTTTTATTGTTTTTTTTTATTATATTTCAATAATGTTGATTTATTATTTTGGCTTGAGGTCTTATATAAATAATAAATAAAATTCAAAAACTTTTAATTTTATTTTTATTTATTTATTTTTATATTTTTTCAATATTTCGCTCAAAATCTTTTTTTTTTTTTTTAATACAAAACAAAAATAACATTAAAAATACAAAATATTTTACACAAACAAATTTAATATTTACATTTAAATAAATAAACAATAAAAGTTTTAAAAAACTCGGACAAATTTAACACTTCACTAATAAAGCTTTCTTTGTTTTGTGTTTGTCTATTGCATGTTTATAAATTTTTGCACATCTTTCTGTGTCTTTCTTAAAATTTAATGTCTTTTCTGTCTCTTGATCAATTATATGCAGCATCTCAAGTGTAAAACTCTTCTTGTAGTTGTACTCTCCCACCAATATGTCTACATTATTAAAATTTGGTTTATGCCCAGTTACAGTACAGTGGGCTGCCAATGCAGTTTTCTGTTCTAATGGTTTATTAGTAGCCTTTTCATCTGACTTATGCGCTGCAAGTCTGGTTTTTAATTTGTTTTTTGTCGTGCCAACATATACTTTTCCGCATGCGTCAGTTTTGTCTCCATTACAGTGTATTCTGTACACTTAAAGCGATTTTTCTTCTTTTTCAATCTTAGATTTCATATTGCTAAAAAGTTTTTTTGTAGTATTTTCAGTTTTAAATGCTAATTCATATTTTTCCCGAATATAAATGTTGGAATGTTTAATTCTTTCGGAAAAGTCTTTTACATATGTCATAGTCTTATATATTATTGGTGGTCGTTCTTCTTTTGTTGTTCTTTTTGCTATCGTAGTTTTTACTCTGTTAATTAGTTCATTAATGGTTTTATTTGGAAAATCGTTTTTACTTAATATGTTCCTTATTTTGCAGATATTGATTGGGTGGAAAACTTTGTCACTTATTTCCAGAACTCTCTTAATGAAGTTGGTCGCTGTATTTATAATTGTTCTTCTTGGATGTTTTGAGTAAAAATTTATTAATCTACCAGACGCCATCGGTTTTTGGTACCAATCTAGCTTAAGTATCTCTCCGTGTCTAACTATAACTGAATCTAAATAGGCTAGTTTGTTATCTGTTTCCTTTTCCAACGTAAATTGTATTTGTCTATTAAATTCGTTCAATGTATTCAGGGTTTCTTCAATACCATCTCTCTTAACGATTCCAAACAAATCATCCACATATTTTGTAAAAATCCTTGGCTTTCTCTTCATCTTCCCTATTGATACATTTAATAGTTCTTCCATTATTATGTCCGCAATGACTGGTGAAGCTGGAGATCCCATGGGCATTCCTTTATTTTGTTCATAGTATTTGTCCTCATACTTAAAATATCGTGTTTCTTTAATACAAAACGTTAATAGTTCTAAGAATAAATCTTAAGGTATTCGTGTATGTTCTTTCAGTAAATGATATTTGTTCAATAGTTTTTAACGCCATGTTTACTGGAATACTTGGGAAGAGTGAAATTACGTCAAAGGAAACAAGTACTTAATCTTCATATATATAGGTATTATTTACTCTGTTCTTAAATTCTATAGTCTTTTACATTGTATGTAGAGTCCATTGTCAAGTTTTTTAAAATTGTAGTCAAATATTTGCATAATTCGTAGGACGGTGAATTGATAGACGAACAAATAGGGCGTAGCGGAATTCCTGTTTTGTGGATCTTTGGTAGATCGTATATTCTTGGTGCAGTCGCTATGCTGGTTATCATCTTATTCCTATCAAAATTACTAATTACATTCATATTATAAAGTTTTTCAATTAACGTGTTGTTCTTGTTTTGTAATACTGATGTTGGATCCTTTTTTAACCGTCTGTAGGTAATCATATCTGCTAAAATAGTTTTCATTTTCAAATCGTAATCTTGTTTAGTCATAGCAACCGTTTTATTACTCTTATCCGAGTTCAACACTAAAATATTTTTATTTTCATTCAGAAAACGTTTTGATTGTCCCACTGTATCAAGAATGATTTTATCTCTATAATTAAGTTTTCTCTTACATAAATGTTCATCTAGTAATGTTACAAGCTTAATTCTTAATGTCTCTTGTTGTTCTCTATTCTCAATTGTTTGGATGCACTCTTCACTATCAGCAATACATATAAACAAAGGGAATGTTGTTTTTGTATTTGGTAATGCAAATTTTGGTCCAAGAGAAAGCAGCCACTGTATCTCTGTTGGAATGTCAATATTCGTGTTGTTTATAAACCAATCAGTATTATGTTCTATATTTATTTTTCTGTTGTTTTCTTTTCTCAATTTTTCCAGTTTACCTAAATGTGTTATTTTATTGTTGTTTTTGATATTATCGTAAATAATATTTTCACTTTGTAAAAATAATTCTTTGTCTTGTTCGTCTAAAAGTTCTTAAATTTTTCTTTTTGTCTTATTTAAAATTTTTGTATTATTACTGAGTAGTTTGTGTTTCTGTTGTATAAGTAGTTTCAAAATTATAATATGAAAATTATATATGTGCTTTTGTAAAACTTTTTCTAGATTTCGCGGTATTTTATTATATAGCAAAAGGAACAACAAAAGAAAAACGACCACCAATAATATATAAGACTATGACATATGTAAAAGACTTTTTCGAAAGAATTAAACATTCCAACATTTATAATCGGGAAAAATATGAATTAGCATTTAAAACTGAAAATACTACAAAAAAACTTTTTAGCAATATGAAATCTAAGATTGAAAAAGAAGAAAAATCGCTTTAAGTGTACAGAATACACTGTAATGGAGACAAAACTGACGCATGCGGAAAAGTATATGTTGGCACGACGAAAAACAAATTAAAAACCAGACTTGCAGCGCATAAGTCAGATGAAAAGGCTACTAATAAACCATTAGAACAGAAAACTGCATTGGCAGCCCACTGTACTGTAACTGGGCATAAACCAAATTTTAATAATGTAGACATATTGGTGGGAGAGTACAACTACAAGAAGAGATTTACACTTGAGATGCTGCATATAATTGATCAAGAGACAGAAAAGACATTAAATTTTAAGAAAGACACAGAAAGATGTGCAAAAATTTGTAAACATGCAATTGACAAACACAAAACAAAGAAAGCTTTATTAGTGAAGTGTTAAATTTGTCCGAGTTTTTTAAAACTTTTATTGTTTATTTATTTAAATGTAAATATTAAATTTGTTTGTGTAAAATATTTTGTATTTTTAATGTTTTTTTTTGTTTTGTATTAAAAAAAAAAAAAAAAAAAAACACCAGATCCCCCTGATGATGGTCAAAGATTTTGACCGAATTAAAAGTTTTTGAATTTTATTTATTATTTATATAAGACCTCAAGCCAAAATAATAAATCAACATAAACAACAGGTCAACTATACACAAGAATAAATATTTCAATAATTTTATTTAAAAAAGGGTGGTATTTGGCGGTTTATGGCTAAATTCACTTATTATTTAAAAAATTTAGCGATTTTTTATTGTTTTTTCATTAATTTTATTTAAAAAAGGGTGGTTTTGGGCGATTTGTAGCTAAATTCAATTATTATTGAAAAAATTTAGCGATTTTTTATGGTTTTTTCATTATAATTCAATAATTTTATTTAAAAAAGGGTGGTTTTTGGCGATTTATAGCTAAATTTAATTATTTTTTAAAAAATTTAGCGATTTTAATTGTTTTTTCATTAAAATCGCCAAAAAGCACCCTTTTTTAAATGAAATTATTGAAATATAGTGAAAAAACAGTAAAAAATCGCAAAATTTTTTAAATAATAATTGAATTTAGCTAAAAATCGCCAAAACCACCCTTTTTTAAATAAAATTATTGATATATAATGAAAAAACAATAAAAAATCGCTAAATTTTTTTAATAATAATTGAATTTAGCTATAAGTCGCCAAAAACCACCCTTTTTAAATAGAATTATTGAAATATAAAAAAAAAACAATTAAAAATCGCTAAATTTTTTTAAATAATAATTGAATTTAGCTACAAATCGCCAAAAAAAACACCCTTTTTAACATAAAATTATTGAAATATAAAGAAAAAACAATCAAAAATCGCTAAATTTTTTAAATAATAATTGAATTTAGCTAAAAATCGCCAAAACCACCCTTTTTTAAATAAAATTATAGAAATACAGTGAAAAAACAATAAAAATCGCAAAATTTTTTTAATGAATAATTGAATTTAACTACAAATCGCCAATTTAGCTAAATTCAATTATTATTTAAAAAATTTAGCGATTTTTTACTGTTTTTTCATTATATTTCAATAATTTCATTTAAAAAAGGGTGCTTTTTGGCGATTTATAGTTAAATTCAATTATTATTTAAAACATTTTTTAGCTAATTTAGCGATTTTTTTGTTTTTTTATTATTATATTTCAATAATTTTATTTAAAAAAGGGTGGTATTTGGCGGCTTATGGCTAAATTCATTTATTATTTAAAAAATTTAGCGATTTTTTATTGTTTTTTTATTATATTTCATTAATTTTATTTAAAAAAGGGTGGTTTTTGGCGATTTGTAGCTAAATTCAATTATTATTTAAAAAATTTAACGATTTTTTATGGTTTTTTCATTATATTTCAATAATTTTATGTTAAAAAGGGTGTTTTTTTTTGGCGATTTGTAGCTATATTCAATTATTATTTAAAAAAATTTTGCGATTTTTATTGTTTTTTCATTATATTTCAATTATTTTATTTAAAAATGGGTTGTTTTTGGTGATTTATAGCTACATTCAATTATTACTTAAAAAATTTAGCGATTTTTAATTGTTTTTTCATTATATTTCAATAATTTTTTTTAAATAAGGGTGGTTTTTGGCGATTTATAGCTAAATTGAATTATTTTTTAAAAAATTTAGCGATTTTTTATTGTTTTTCATTATATTTCAATAATTTTATTAAAAAAAGGGTGGTTTTTGGCGATTTATAGCTAAATTCAATTATTATTTAAAAAATTTAGCGATTTTTTATTGTTTTTTTATAATATTTCAATAATTTTATTAAAAAAAGGGTGGTTTTGGCGATTTTTAGCTAAATTCAATCATTATTTAAAAAATTTAGCGATTTTTTTATGGTTTTTTCATTATATTTCAATAATTTCATGTTAAAAAGGGTGTTTTTTTTTGGCGATTTGTAGCTAAATTCAATTATTATTTAAAAAAATTTAGCGATTTTTATTGTTTTTTTACTATATTTCAATTATTTTATTTAAAAATGGGTTGTTTTTGGTGATTTATAGCTAAATTCAATTATTATTTAAAAGATTTAGCGATCTTTTTATTGTTTTTTCATTATATTTCAATAATTTTATTTAAAAAAGGTGTTTTTTTGGCGATTTATAGCTAAATTCAATTATTAATTAAAAAATTTAGCGATTTGTAACTGTTTTTTCATTATATTTCAATAATTTTATTTAAAAAAGGGTGGTTTTTGGCGATTTATAGCTAAATTCAATTATTATTTAAAAAATTGAGCGATTTTTTATTGTTTTTATACCCTTCACCGAAGGTAAGAGGGTATATATAACTTTGTCATTCCGTTTGTATGTTCCAAAATATTGATCCTACACCCTATAAAGTATATATATTCTGGGTCCTTATGGAAAGCGAAGTTGATTTAACGATGTCCGTCTGTCCGTCTGTCCGTCTGTCCGTCTGTGTGTATGTTGAAATCGGTTTTCCGAAAACCCCAGAAATTATGTGGACTAGGTTGATGTATATTTATGTCACATATACTCCGTTTAAGTTTGCTATTGAAATTCAGCCAGATCGGTCAAAAAATGACGGAGATATGAGCAAAAAACCACGACTGCCTCTGATTTTGCCCAAAAAATCCCTTGTTGTTGTTGTATTTTTTTATTTCTGTATATCTTGAGAACGGCAAGAGCCAAAGTTTCCAAATTAGGTACACACATTGACGTTATCAATACACAGCATCCCACAAAATGTGGGCGGGATTGAACAAGTGGGCGTGGTACCTCCCGTACAAAAAATATCAAAAATTGTATAAAAACCTGATTTTTGGACTCTCATATGACCTATGGTTACGCCTTATATATCAAAAGATCGGAAATTTTTAATAGAAAATATTTTCTGAAAAACTCGGGAAAATCGGTTCAGATACGAAAAAGTTATGACCAAAATTAAATTTTTTTTTTTTAAATACACATTTTCGGAACCCATATCTCTTTCTGAGTCCAAGTTTTATCACCAAAGTAAATGGTAAATTTATTCCTTAAAACATCGGTATATAAATCTGTCAAATCGGTTAATAAATGGCTGAGTTATGTCCAAAGTACTGAAATCCAAAAAAAAGTCTTTTTATACCCTTCACCGAAGGTAAGAGGGTATATATAACTTTGTCATTCCGTTTGTATGTTCCAAAATATTGATCCTACACCCTATAAAGTATATATATTCTGGGTCCTTATGGAAAGCGAAGTTGATTTAACGATGTCCGTCTGTCCGTCTGTCCGTCTGTCCGTCTGTGTGTATGTTGAAATGGGTTTTCCGAAAACCCCAGAAATTATGTGGACTAGGTTGATGTATATTTATGTCACATATACTCCGTTTAAGTTTGCTATTGAAATTCAGCCAGATCGGTCAAAAAATGACGGAGATATGAGCAAAAAACCACGACTGCCTCTGATTTTGCCCAAAAAATCCCTTGTTGTTGTTGTATTTTTTTATTTCTGTATATCTTGAGAACGGCAAGAGCCAAAGTTTCCAAATTAGGTACACACATTGACGTTATCAATACACAGCATCCCACAAAATGTGGGCGGGATTAAACAAGTGGGCGTGGTACCTCCCGTACAAAAAATATCAAAAATTGTATAAAAACCTGATTTTTTGGACTCTCATATGACCTATGGTTACGCCTTATATATCAAAAGATCGGAAATTTTTAATAGAAAATATTTTCTGAAAAACTCGGGAAAATCGGTTCAGATACGAAAAAGTTATGACCAAAATTAAATTTTTTTTTTTAAATACACATTTTCGGAACCCATATCTCTTTCTGAGTCCAAGTTTTATCACCAAAGTAAATGGTAAATTTATTCCTTAAAACATCGGTATATAAATCTGTCAAATCGGTTAATAAATGGCTGAGTTATGTCCAAAGTACTGAAATCCAAAAAAAAGTCTTTTTATACCCTTCACCGAAGGTAAGAGGGTATATATAACTTTGTCATTCCGTTTGTATGTTCCAAAATATTGATCCTACACCCTATAAAGTATATATATTCTGGGTCCTTATGGAAAGCGAAGTTGATTTAACGATGTCCGTCTGTCCGTCTGTCCGTCTGTCCGTCTGTGTGTATGTTGAAATGGGTTTTCCGAAAACCCCAGAAATTATGTGGACTAGGTTGATGTATATTTATGTCACATATACTCCGTTTAAGTTTGCTATTGAAATTCAGCCAGATCGGTCAAAAAATGACGGAGATATGAGCAAAAAACCACGACTGCCTCTGATTTTGCCCAAAAAATCCCTTGTTGTTGTTGTATTTTTTTATTTCTGTATATCTTGAGAACGGCAAGAGCCAAAGTTTCCAAATTAGGTACACACATTGACGTTATCAATACACAGCATCCCACAAAATGTGGGCGGGATTGAACAAGTGGGCGTGGTACCTCCCGTACAAAAAATATCAAAAATTGTATAAAAACCTGATTTTTTGGACTCTCATATGACCTATGGTTACGCCTTATATATCAAAAGATCGGAAATTTTTAATAGAAAATATTTTCTGAAAAACTCGGGAAAATCGGTTCAGATACGAAAAAGTTATGACCAAAATTAAATTTTTTTTTTTAAATACACATTTTCGGAACCCATATCTCTTTCTGAGTCCAAGTTTTATCACCAAAGTAAATGGTAAATTTATTCCTTAAAACATCGGTATATAAATCTGTCAAATCGGTTAATAAATGGCTGAGTTATGTCCAAAGTACTGAAATCCAAAAAAAAGTCTTTTTATACCCTTCACCGAAGGTAAGAGGGTATATATAACTTTGTCATTCCGTTTGTATGTTCCAAAATATTGATCCTACACCCTATAAAGTATATATATTCTGGTTCTGGATTTAACGATGTCCGTTCCCCCCCCCCCCCCTCACATTTGTTTATATATACTAGCATAATGGTCAATATGATTTTCGTTATCAGCCTTCTTTATTATTTCATCTATTTAACGAAATAATTTTAACAAATAGAAACTAGGAATTTTTGTTTCGTTTTGCTTCTTAAAAACTCTCCAACAAAGATAAATCTACGCTATGACAACAGTGCCTATACAAAAGGAAACCAAACAAGCACACATACATGGTACAAACTATTTTGGTGAATATAGGCCAGCTATTATGGTTCACAACTCAAATATGTGGTTGATTTATAATTTTGGTATTATGGTTTACAACTTTGCTTATTGTGATGAACTAAAACATCAAAAATAATTACAACTCAACTGTGTTGAGTTGTGAACTGTAAACTAATCATATTTACTTTTCATGATATTCGTAAAACGTTCCTTCATGGTCCAGTTGTCTAGGGGGTTTGCTTAGGTTAAAAACTGTGAGTCCCTGGTTCGAATCTTGTTTTTTGAAAAATAAAATTTTTTTTTAATTTTTTTGTGTTCTGAAACGATTTAAAAAAATATTTACCAGTTTTAACTTTTTAAATTTAATTTATAATGAAGTTTTATGTATTGTTTATATGTACGTTTATGTCGAAATTATTTAGGTTTTGTCTAGTTGCTCTGTATTCTGCTCGCACAATGGTGAAGGGTATATAAGATTCGGCACAGCCGAATTTAGCACTCTTACTTGTTTTATTATATTTCAATAATTTTATTTAAAAAAGGGTGGTTTTGGCGATTTTTAGCTAAATTCAATTATTATTTAAAAAATTTAGCGATTTTTTATTGTTTTTTCATAATATTTCAATAATTTTATTTAAAGAAGGGTGGTTTTGGCGATTTTTAGCTAAATTCAATTAATATTTAAAAAATTTAGCGATTTTTTATGGTTTTTTCATTATATTTCAATAATTTCATGTTAAAAAGGGTGTTTTTTTTGGCGATTTGTAGCTAAATTCAATTATTATTTAAAAAAATTTAGCGATTTTTATTGTTTTTTTACTATATTTCAATTATTTTATTTAAAAATGGGTTGTTTTTGGTGATTTATAGCTAAATTCAATTATTATTTAAAATATTTAGCGATCTTTTTATTGTTTTTTCATTATATTTCAATAATTTTATTTAAAAAATGTGTTTTTTTTTGGCGATTTTGGCTAAATTCAATTATTATTTAAAAAATTTAGCGATTTGTAACTGTTTTTTCATTATATTTCAATAATTTTATTTAAAAAAGGGTGGTTTTTGGCGATTTTTAGCTAAATTCAATTGAAGCACAGCCGCGAATAACGTTTTAAGTTACAAAATAATTATTTTTCAGGAGAGCAAAAAAACGTTTTTAACAGGCAAGGATATTAATTTTTTATTTTTTTTCTTTAGATTATTAAAAATAATGGCAATAAGAACTTTTATTTAAAATATCAAAAAATTTAAAATTTAAATTACATGCGAATTTACGGTTTATAACCTTTTTTTAGTGGAAAAACGTGGAAAAACGTTTCATATCCACAATCGCGATGTCATTTAAAACGTTATTCCACGTTTCAAAACCATTTACTTTGTATCATTTTGTAAGTAACTTACAACGTTCTTCCACTAGTTGATTCTTTGTATGTCACTTTGAAGGCGTTAGGGTGCATAATTTTGGGTGATTTAAGGTTTAAACAGTCTAAAAGGGTAATGTTAACGGTTATCTGCAAAAAAACAGTTTTTGCAAAAAGTGGCTTTTACAACGTTATTCGCGGCTGTGCTTCAATTATTATTTAAAAAATTTAGCGATTTTTTATTGTTTTTTCATTATAGATTCAATTATTATTTAAAATTTTTTTTAGCTAATTTAGCGATTTTTTATTGTTTTTTTTATTATATTTCAATAATTTTATTTAAAAAAGGGTGGTATTTGGCGGTTTATGGCTAAATTCATTTATTATTTAAAAAATTTAGCGATTTTTTATTGTTTTTTCATTATATTTCATTAATTTTATTTAAAAAAGGGTGGTTTTTGGCGATTTGTAGCTAAATTCAATTATTATTTAAAAAGTTTAGCGATTTTTTAAGGTTTTTTCAATATATTTCAATAATTTTATGTTAAAAAGGGTGTTTTTTTGGCGATTTATAGCTAAATTCAAATATTATTTAAAAAATTTAGCGATTTTTAACTGTTTTTTCATTATATTTCAATAATTTTATTTAAAAAAGGATGGTTTTTGGCGATTTATAGCTAAATTCAACTATTTTTTAAAAAATTTAGCGATTTTTAATTGTTTTTTTCATTATAATAAAAAAACAATAAAAATCGCTAAATTTTTTTAAATAATAATTGAATTTAGCTACAAATCGCCAAAAAAAACACCCTTTTTAACATAAAATTATTAAAATATAATGAAAAAACCATAAAAAATCGGTAAATTTTTTAAATAATAATTGAATTTAGCTACAAATCACCAAAAACCACCCTTTTTTAAATAAAATTAATGAAAAAACAATAAAAAATCGCAAAATTTTTTAAATAATAAATGAATTTAGCCATAAACCGCCAAATACCACCCTTTTTTAAATAAAATTAATGAAATATAATGAAAAAACAATAAAAAATCGCTAATTTTTTTAAATATCAAATGAATTTAGCCATAAACCGTCAAATACCACCCTTTTTTAAATAAAATTATTGAAATATAATAAAAAAAAAAACAATAAAAAATCGCTAAATTAGCTAAAAAATTGTTTAAATAATAATTGAATTTAACTATAAATCGCCAAAAAGCACCCTTTTTTAAATGAAGTTATTGAAATTGTGGCAACGCCGAATGTTAAGAAGTGTAAAAATTAAAGCTCTATAAAAATAATAAAAATAAAATAACAATTGGTTTAAAAAATAGACAGGACTATTGAAACCATAGAAAAATACTAATTATAATAAGTGGAAAATAAAGTCTTTTTTTTATTTTCATAAAACATACATTAAAAAAAAATAAACAATAAAAGCACTCAGTCATGGCTGAGTGCAGTCAATGCAAATCATCAATTCGTGGTGAAACGGGAATTCAATGTGAGGGGGCTTGTAAAAAAACATATCACTGTTCAATGAAGTGTTCTGGTCTTGACCAGTATTCCCAAAAAGCTTTGCAGGGAAATAATTTCCTACGTTTCGTATGTGATGATTGTATGCAGTACATACACAATGTTGATATGATCCTAAAGGATATACAAGAAGATGTTCATAAAAATAAACAAAACTTAGTAAACTATAAACATGAATTTTCATCATCACTAAAACAAAACGAAAATGAAATCAAACGATTGTTGGAAGCGATAGAAAAACGGTACGAAGAAAGGTTGAAAAAAATGGATATTGTTCAAAAATCATGTGAAAAAAATGTTGAAGAAGTTAAAAAATTGTATCTTAATGTTAATGATTTTGAAAACAACAACAAAGAAATGTGCAAGTCGATAGAAGAAAAAAATCTGAATATGTGTAACGAAATAAAGAAGGTAATTAAAGAAACCAACAAAAACCAAACAAAAATGTCATATGCAGAGTCGGTTAAAAAAACAGCGCTACCAGATGTGAACAAACAGGTGCCATTAATTGTAAAACCGAAAGAAAAACAAGGGGTAGAAAAAACACGGGAAGCACTAAATGATAAAGTTGACCCAGTTAATTTAAAAATTACAGGTGTAGAAAATAGAAGAAATGGAACGGTTGTTATTCAAAGTGAAAATAGTGAAGAAAGAGAGAAAATAAAAAATGCAATAGAAAATGAGTTAACTGAAGGATATGAAATTAAGGTGCCTAACCCAATTGAACTAAGAGTAAAAATAACGGATATGACTTTTAAACATGAAGAGGAAGAAATGATTGAGAAAATAAAAAAGCAGAACCCAAGTATTTCTAATGCAGAACTCAAAATAATAGACAAATACGAAATTAAAAGAAATAATAGAACAATTTATAATGTAAAAATGGCAGTCGATAACGAAACATATACTAAAATGATAGAAGCAAGAAAAGGAAATATTGGATGGGAAAGATGTAGAGTGTTCGATGGAACAGATGTGACGCAGTGCCTGAAATGTAGAGGATATAACCATATCGCAAAAGAGTGTAAAAATCAAGAACTATGCTTAAGATGTCATGGACAACACAAAATAAGAGAATGCAAAAATACGGAAATGATTATGAAATGTATTAACTGCGTGAAAATGAACAGTAAACTTAATATGGATTTAGATGAAAATCATTTTACAAATAGTAGAGAATGTCCCGTATATCAAAATAAATTAAACTTAAAAATGAGAAGAATTGGCTTATCGGTTTAACAACCAAAGAATATACGTGCTCTATACACAAATGTGCAAGGATTAATAAATAATTATAATCAAGTGGAAGTCATTGCATCAACAGAAAACCCGGACTTATTTATACTTTCGGAAACACATATTACAAAAGACGTAGAAGAAAATGAAATTATATTACAAGGATTTGATCATATAATGTCGCTATCTGCATCTAATAGAACTGGAGGAGTCGTTATTTATTTTAAAAAGATATGGAAATTAACTAAAATTATTGAAAAGATAGACGGTGTTAAATTTTGGATTTTAGTATGTAAAGCCAGATGTCAAGATAACCAAATGATAATTGGAGCAATATACAGATCACCTAGTTATGGAGAGTCGGAGTTTTGTAAAATTTTTGAGGAAGTCTTAGAAGAAATATGTGATTATAACTGTGATATCGTAATACCAGGAGATTTTAATATTGACTGGTCTAAAAATTCTACATATAAAAATCAAATGGAATGCATACTAAATGATAATGGTCTCAGGCAATTAGTTAGAGAATATACAAGAGTAGCAAAAAGTTCTAGTACCATAATTGACTTTGTAATAACAAATAAATATAATATATCGGTAAACAACAGTACTACAAATAAAATAACAGATCATGAAATGATAAACATTTTAATTAAGAGTGAAAATAATGATCATACCAACATAGACTATAAAGAATTGGACATTTTTAAATACAACAAAGAAACATTTAACACAGAGTTAAGTAAAAATATGGTATATAATGAAAATAAAAACATTAATGAAAATGTTATTTTATTTGATAATTATTTTAAAGAGACTATACAAAAATTTACTAAAAAGAGAATTATACAAGAAAAAAACCATGTAAATCGGTGGTTTAATAATGAATTACGTTTAATGAAAAATGATAAAATAATAAAATATCAAACAGCGAAATTGAAAAACACGAATTAGGCATGGACCAATTACAGAACAATAAGAAATTTATATAAAGTAAAAATCGAAAACGAAAAAAATAAATACATTAATAACAAAATTAACAACGCGGGCGATCAAAAACAAATGTGGAGAGAGATAAAAGATCTAGTAATTAAAAAAAACCATAACGAGATAAAAACTGTGATATTTAACCAAGTAGAATATAAAGATAATAAAGAAATCGCTAGTCAATTCAATAATTATTTTGTAGATAGTATTAAGTTAATAAGAGACGAAATCGAGAATGTGCAATATGAAAACCAAATAACTGTGATAAACCATATATTTAAATTCCGTGCAATAAACATTTTAGAACTTAAGAATATAATTATACAAATGAAAAATAAAACAGACTGTGATAAAATATCCAATAAAATAATTCTTGATAACTGGAACGTGACAGGAGAAACAATATTAAAAATTGTTAATAAATCGATGGAGACAGGTGTTTTTCCTGAAAACTGGAAAAAAACTACGATAACACCAATTGAAAAAGTACTCAAAACAAATAAATGCGAAGAATCCCGGCCAATAAATACATTGAAAACATGTGAAAATATTTTGGAAAAAGTTGTGAAAGAACAATTAGAAAAATATATTGAACATAATTCTTTACTGTCAAAATATCAATCGGGATTTCGTAAAAAATTTTCATGTGAAACGACTGTATTATGTAATAAGTAAATAGAACAAGTAAGAGTGCTAAATTCGGCTGTGCCGAATCTTATATACCCTTCACCATTGTGCGAGCAGAATACAGAGCAACTAGACAAAACCTAAATAATTTCGACATAAACGTACATATAAACAATACATAAAACTTCATTATAAATTAAATTTAAAAAGTTAAAACTGGTAAATATTTTTTTAAATCGTTTCAGAACACAAAAAAATTAAAAAAAAATTTTATTTTTCAAAAAACAAGATTCGAACCAGGGACTCACAGTTTTTAACCTAAGCAAACCCCCTAGACAACTGGACCATGAAGGAACGTTTTACGAATATCATGAAAAGTAAATATGATTAGTTTACAGTTCACAACTCAACACAGTTGAGTTGTAATTATTTTTGATGTTTTAGTTCATCACAATAAGCAAAGTTGTAAACCATAATACCAAAATTATAAATCAACCACATATTTGAGTTGTGAACCATAATAGCTGGCCTATATTCACCAAAATAGTTTGTACCATGTATGTGTGCTTGTTTGGTTTCCTTTTGTATAGGCACTGTTGTCATAGCGTAGATTTATCTTTGTTGGAGAGTTTTTAAGAAGCAAAACGAAACAAAAATTCCTAGTTTCTATTTGTTAAAATTATTTCGTTAAATAGATGAAATAATAAAGAAGGCTGATAACGAAAATCATATTGACCATTATGCTAGTATATATAAACAAATGTGAGGGGGGGGGGGGGGAACGGACATCGTTAAATCCAGAACCAGAATATATATACTTTATAGGGTGTAGGATCAATATTTTGGAACATACAAACGGAATGACAAAGTTATATATACCCTCTTACCTTCGGTGAAGGGTATAAAAAGACTTTTTTTTGGATTTCAGTACTTTGGACATAACTCAGCCATTTATTAACCGATTTGACAGATTTATATACCGATGTTTTAAGGAATAAATTTACCATTTACTTTGGTGATAAAACTTGGACTCAGAAAGAGATATGGGTTCCGAAAATGTGTATTTAAAAAAAAAAATTTAATTTTGGTCATAACTTTTTCGTATCTGAACCGATTTTCCCGAGTTTTTCAGAAAATATTTTCTATTAAAAATTTCCGATCTTTTGATATATAAGGCGTAACCATAGGTCATATGAGAGTCCAAAAAATCAGGTTTTTATACAATTTTTGATATTTTTTGTACGGGAGGTACCACGCCCACTTGTTCAATCCCGCCCACATTTTGTGGGATGCTGTGTATTGATAACGTCAATGTGTGTACCTAATTTGGAAACTTTGGCTCTTGCCGTTCTCAAGATATACAGAAATAAAAAAATACAACAACAACAAGGGATTTTTTGGGCAAAATCAGAGGCAGTCGTGGTTTTTTGCTCATATCTCCGTCATTTTTTGACCGATCTGGCTGAATTTCAATAGCAAACTTAAACGGAGTATATGTGACATAAATATACATCAACCTAGTCCACATAATTTCTGGGGTTTTCGGAAAACCCATTTCAACATACACACAGACGGACAGACGGACAGACGGACAGACGGACATCGTTAAATCAACTTCGCTTTCCATAAGGACCCAGAATATATATACTTTATAGGGTGTAGGATCAATATTTTGGAACATACAAACGGAATGACAAAG
Source organism: Pollenia griseotomentosa (assembly GCA_963931875.1). Classification (NCBI taxonomy): domain Eukaryota; kingdom Metazoa; phylum Arthropoda; class Insecta; order Diptera; family Polleniidae; genus Pollenia; species Pollenia griseotomentosa. The sequence goes on along the minus strand of CAWVPA010000015.1, from coordinate 108,797 downwards.
TTATATATACCCTCTTACCTTCGGTGAAGGGTATAAAAAGACTTTTTTTTGGATTTCAGTACTTTGGACATAACTCAGCCATTTATTAACCGATTTGACAGATTTATATACCGATGTTTTAAGGAATAAATTTACCATTTACTTTGGTGATAAAACTTGGACTCAGAAAGAGATATGGGTTCCGAAAATGTGTATTTAAAAAAAAAAATTTAATTTTGGTCATAACTTTTTCGTATCTGAACCGATTTTCCCGAGTTTTTCAGAAAATATTTTCTATTAAAAATTTCCGATCTTTTGATATATAAGGCGTAACCATAGGTCATATGAGAGTCCAAAAAATCAGGTTTTTATACAATTTTTGATATTTTTTGTACGGGAGGTACCACGCCCACTTGTTTAATCCCGCCCACATTTTGTGGGATGCTGTGTATTGATAACGTCAATGTGTGTACCTAATTTGGAAACTTTGGCTCTTGCCGTTCTCAAGATATACAGAAATAAAAAAATACAACAACAACAAGGGATTTTTTGGGCAAAATCAGAGGCAGTCGTGGTTTTTTGCTCATATCTCCGTCATTTTTTGACCGATCTGGCTGAATTTCAATAGCAAACTTAAACGGAGTATATGTGACATAAATATACATCAACCTAGTCCACATAATTTCTGGGGTTTTCGGAAAACCCATTTCAACATACACACAGACGGACAGACGGACAGACGGACAGACGGACATCGTTAAATCAACTTCGCTTTCCATAAGGACCCAGAATATATATACTTTATAGGGTGTAGGATCAATATTTTGGAACATACAAACGGAATGACAAAGTTATATATACCCTCTTACCTTCGGTGAAGGGTATAAAAAGACTTTTTTTTGGATTTCAGTACTTTGGACATAACTCAGCCATTTATTAACCGATTTGACAGATTTATATACCGATGTTTTAAGGAATAAATTTACCATTTACTTTGGTGATAAAACTTGGACTCAGAAAGAGATATGGGTTCCGAAAATGTGTATTTAAAAAAAAAAAATTTAATTTTGGTCATAACTTTTTCGTATCTGAACCGATTTTCCCGAGTTTTTCAGAAAATATTTTCTATTAAAAATTTCCGATCTTTTGATATATAAGGCGTAACCATAGGTCATATGAGAGTCCAAAAAATCAGGTTTTTATACAATTTTTGATATTTTTTGTACGGGAGGTACCACGCCCACTTGTTCAATCCCGCCCACATTTTGTGGGATGCTGTGTATTGATAACGTCAATGTGTGTACCTAATTTGGAAACTTTGGCTCTTGCCGTTCTCAAGATATACAGAAATAAAAAAATACAACAACAACAAGGGATTTTTTGGGCAAAATCAGAGGCAGTCGTGGTTTTTTGCTCATATCTCCGTCATTTTTTGACCGATCTGGCTGAATTTCAATAGCAAACTTAAACGGAGTATATGTGACATAAATATACATCAACCTAGTCCACATAATTTCTGGGGTTTTCGGAAAACCGATTTCAACATACACACAGACGGACAGACGGACAGACGGACAGACGGACAGACGGACATCGTTAAATCAACTTCGCTTTCCATAAGGACCCAGAATATATATACTTTATAGGGTGTAGGATCAATATTTTGGAACATACAAACGGAATGACAAAGTTATATATACCCTCTTACCTTCGGTGAAGGGTATAAAAAGACTTTTTTTTGGATTTCAGTACTTTGGACATAACTCAGCCATTTATTAACCGATTTGACAGATTTATATACCGATGTTTTAAGGAATAAATTTACCATTTACTTTGGTGATAAAACTTGGACTCAGAAAGAGATATGGGTTCCGAAAATGTGTATTTAAAAAAAAAAATTTAATTTTGGTCATAACTTTTTCGTATCTGAACCGATTTTCCCGAGTTTTTCAGAAAATATTTTCTATTAAAAATTTCCGATCTTTTGATATATAAGGCGTAACCATAGGTCATATGAGAGTCCAAAAAATCAGGTTTTTATACAATTTTTGATATTTTTTGTACGGGAGGTACCACGCCCACTTGTTTAATCCCGCCCACATTTTGTGGGATGCTGTGTATTGATAACGTCAATGTGTGTACCTAATTTGGAAACTTTGGCTCTTGCCGTTCTCAAGATATACAGAAATAAAAAAATACAACAACAACAAGGGATTTTTTGGGCAAAATCAGAGGCAGTCGTGGTTTTTTGCTCATATCTCCGTCATTTTTTGACCGATCTGGCTGAATTTCAATAGCAAACTTAAACGGAGTATATGTGACATAAATATACATCAACCTAGTCCACATAATTTCTGGGGTTTTCGGAAAACCCATTTCAACATACACACAGACGGACAGACGGACAGACGGACATCGTTAAATCAACTTCGCTTTCCATAAGGACCCAGAATATATATACTTTATAGGGTGTAGGATCAATATTTTGGAACATACAAACGGAATGACAAAGTTATATATACCCTCTTACCTTCGGTGAAGGGTATAAAAAGACTTTTTTTTGGATTTCAGTACTTTGGACATAACTCAGCCATTTATTAACCGATTTGACAGATTTATATACCGATGTTTTAAGGAATAAATTTACCATTTACTTTGGTGATAAAACTTGGACTCAGAAAGAGATATGGGTTCCGAAAATGTGTATTTAAAAAAAAAAAATTTAATTTTGGTCATAACTTTTTCGTATCTGAACCGATTTTCCCGAGTTTTTCAGAAAATATTTTCTATTAAAAATTTCCGATCTTTTGATATATAAGGCGTAACCATAGGTCATATGAGAGTCCAAAAAATCAGGTTTTTATACAATTTTTGATATTTTTTGTACGGGAGGTACCACGCCCACTTGTTCAATCCCGCCCACATTTTGTGGGATGCTGTGTATTGATAACGTCAATGTGTGTACCTAATTTGGAAACTTTGGCTCTTGCCGTTCTCAAGATATACAGAAATAAAAAAATACAACAACAACAAGGGATTTTTTGGGCAAAATCAGAGGCAGTCGTGGTTTTTTGCTCATATCTCCGTCATTTTTTGACCGATCTGGCTGAATTTCAATAGCAAACTTAAACGGAGTATATGTGACATAAATATACATCAACCTAGTCCACATAATTTCTGGGGTTTTCGGAAAACCCATTTCAACATACACACAGACGGACAGACGGACAGACGGACAGACGGACATCGTTAAATCAACTTCGCTTTCCATAAGGACCCCGAATATATATACTTTATAGGGTGTAGGATCAATATTTTGGAACATACAAACGGAATGACAAAGTTATATATACCCTCTTACCTTCGGTGAAGGGTATAAAAAGACTTTTTTTTGGATTTCAGTACTTTGGACATAACTCAGCCATTTATTAACCGATTTGACAGATTTATATACCGATGTTTTAAGGAATAAATTTACCATTTACTTTGGTGATAAAACTTGGACTCAGAAAGAGATATGGGTTCCGAAAATGTGTATTTAAAAAAAAAAATTTAATTTTGGTCATAACTTTTTCGTATCTGAACCGATTTTCCCGAGTTTTTCAGAAAATATTTTCTATTAAAAATTTCCGATCTTTTGATATATAAGGCGTAACCATAGGTCATATGAGAGTCCAAAAAATCAGGTTTTTATACAATTTTTGATATTTTTTGTACGGGAGGTACCACGCCCACTTGTTTAATCCCGCCCACATTTTGTGGGATGCTGTGTATTGATAACGTCAATGTGTGTACCTAATTTGGAAACTTTGGCTCTTGCCGTTCTCAAGATATACAGAAATAAAAAAATACAACAACAACAAGGGATTTTTTGGGCAAAATCAGAGGCAGTCGTGGTTTTTTGCTCATATCTCCGTCATTTTTTGACCGATCTGGCTGAATTTCAATAGCAAACTTAAACGGAGTATATGTGACATAAATATACATCAACCTAGTCCACATAATTTCTGGGGTTTTCGGAAAACCCATTTCAACATACACACAGACGGACAGACGGACAGACGGACATCGTTAAATCAACTTCGCTTTCCATAAGGACCCAGAATATATATACTTTATAGGGTGTAGGATCAATATTTTGGAACATACAAACGGAATGACAAAGTTATATATACCCTCTTACCTTCGGTGAAGGGTATAAAAAGACTTTTTTTTGGATTTCAGTACTTTGGACATAACTCAGCCATTTATTAACCGATTTGACAGATTTATATACCGATGTTTTAAGGAATAAATTTACCATTTACTTTGGTGATAAAACTTGGACTCAGAAAGAGATATGGGTTCCGAAAATGTGTATTTAAAAAAAAAATTTAATTTTGGTCATAACTTTTTCGTATCTGAACCGATTTTCCCGAGTTTTTCAGAAAATATTTTCTATTAAAAATTTCCGATCTTTTGATATATAAGGCGTAACCATAGGTCATATGAGAGTCCAAAAAATCAGGTTTTTATACAATTTTTGATATTTTTTGTACGGGAGGTACCACGCCCACTTGTTTAATCCCGCCCACATTTTGTGGGATGCTGTGTATTGATAACGTCAATGTGTGTACCTAATTTGGAAACTTTGGCTCTTGCCGTTCTCAAGATATACAGAAATAAAAAATACAACAACAACAAGGGATTTTTTGGGCAAAATCAGAGGCAGTCGTGGTTTTTTGCTCATATCTCCGTCATTTTTTGACCGATCTGGCTGAATTTCAATAGCAAACTTAAACGGAGTATATGTGACATAAATATACATCAACCTAGTCCACATAATTTCTGGGGTTTTCGGAAAACCCATTTCAACATACACACAGACGGACAGACGGACAGACGGACAGACGGACATCGTTAAATCAACTTCGCTTTCCATAAGGACCCAGAATATATATACTTTATAGGGTGTAGGATCAATATTTTGGAACATACAAACGGAATGACAAAGTTATATATACCCTCTTACCTTCGGTGAAGGGTATAAAAAGACTTTTTTTTGGATTTCAGTACTTTGGACATAACTCAGCCATTTATTAACCGATTTGACAGATTTATATACCGATGTTTTAAGGAATAAATTTACCATTTACTTTGGTGATAAAACTTGGACTCAGAAAGAGATATGGGTTCCGAAAATGTGTATTTAAAAAAAAAAAATTTAATTTTGGTCATAACTTTTTCGTATCTGAACCGATTTTCCCGAGTTTTTCAGAAAATATTTTCTATTAAAAATTTCCGATCTTTTGATATATAAGGCGTAACCATAGGTCATATGAGAGTCCAAAAAATCAGGTTTTTATACAATTTTTGATATTTTTTGTACGGGAGGTACCACGCCCACTTGTTCAATCCCGCCCACATTTTGTGGGATGCTGTGTATTGATAACGTCAATGTGTGTACCTAATTTGGAAACTTTGGCTCTTGCCGTTCTCAAGATATACAGAAATAAAAAAATACAACAACAACAAGGGATTTTTTGGGCAAAATCAGAGGCAGTCGTGGTTTTTTGCTCATATCTCCGTCATTTTTTGACCGATCTGGCTGAATTTCAATAGCAAACTTAAACGGAGTATATGTGACATAAATATACATCAACCTAGTCCACATAATTTCTGGGGTTTTCGGAAAACCCATTTCAACATACACACAGACGGACAGACGGACAGACGGACAGACGGACAGACGGACATCGTTAAATCAACTTCGCTTTCCATAAGGACCCAGAATATATATACTTTATAGGGTGTAGGATCAATATTTTGGAACATACAAACGGAATGACAAAGTTATATATACCCTCTTACCTTCGGTGAAGGGTATAAAAAGACTTTTTTTTGGATTTCAGTACTTTGGACATAACTCAGCCATTTATTAACCGATTTGACAGATTTATATACCGATGTTTTAAGGAATAAATTTACCATTTACTTTGGTGATAAAACTTGGACTCAGAAAGAGATATGGGTTCCGAAAATGTGTATTTAAAAAAAAAAATTTAATTTTGGTCATAACTTTTTCGTATCTGAACCGATTTTCCCGAGTTTTTCAGAAAATATTTTCTATTAAAAATTTCCGATCTTTTGATATATAAGGCGTAACCATAGGTCATATGAGAGTCCAAAAAATCAGGTTTTTATACAATTTTTGATATTTTTTGTACGGGAGGTACCACGCCCACTTGTTTAATCCCGCCCACATTTTGTGGGATGCTGTGTATTGATAACGTCAATGTGTGTACCTAATTTGGAAACTTTGGCTCTTGCCGTTCTCAAGATATACAGAAATAAAAAAATACAACAACAACAAGGGATTTTTTGGGCAAAATCAGAGGCAGTCGTGGTTTTTTGCTCATATCTCCGTCATTTTTTGACCGATCTGGCTGAATTTCAATAGCAAACTTAAACGGAGTATATGTGACATAAATATACATCAACCTAGTCCACATAATTTCTGGGGTTTTCGGAAAACCCATTTCAACATACACACAGACGGACAGACGGACAGACGGACAGACGGACATCGTTAAATCAACTTCGCTTTCCATAAGGACCCAGAATATATATACTTTATAGGGTGTAGGATCAATATTTTGGAACATACAAACGGAATGACAAAGTTATATATACCCTCTTACCTTCGGTGAAGGGTATAAAAAGACTTTTTTTTGGATTTCAGTACTTTGGACATAACTCAGCCATTTATTAACCGATTTGACAGATTTATATACCGATGTTTTAAGGAATAAATTTACCATTTACTTTGGTGATAAAACTTGGACTCAGAAAGAGATATGGGTTCCGAAAATGTGTATTTAAAAAAAAAAAATTTAATTTTGGTCATAACTTTTTCGTATCTGAACCGATTTTCCCGAGTTTTTCAGAAAATATTTTCTATTAAAAATTTCCGATCTTTTGATATATAAGGCGTAACCATAGGTCATATGAGAGTCCAAAAAATCAGGTTTTTATACAATTTTTGATATTTTTTGTACGGGAAGTACCACGCCCACTTGTTCAATCCCGCCCACATTTTGTGGGATGCTGTGTATTGATAACGTCAATGTGTGTACCTAATTTGGAAACTTTGGCTCTTGCCGTTCTCAAGATATACAGAAATAAAAAAATACAACAACAACAAGGGATTTTTTGGGCAAAATCAGAGGCAGTCGTGGTTTTTTGCTCATATCTCCGTCATTTTTTGACCGATCTGGCTGAATTTCAATAGCAAACTTAAACGGAGTATATGTGACATAAATATACATCAACCTAGTCCACATAATTTCTGGGGTTTTCGGAAAACCCATTTCAACATACACACAGACGGACAGACGGACATCGTTAAATCAACTTCGCTTTCCATAAGGACCCAGAATATATATACTTTATAGGGTGTAGGATCAATATTTTGGAACATACAAACGGAATGACAAAGTTATATATACCCTCTTACCTTCGGTGAAGGGTATAAAAAGACTTTTTTTGGATTTCAGTACTTTGGACATAACTCAGCCATTTATTAACCGATTTGACAGATTTATATACCGATGTTTTAAGGAATAAATTTACCATTTACTTTGGTGATAAAACTTGGACTCAGAAAGAGATATGGGTTCCGAAAATGTGTATTTAAAAAAAAAAATTTAATTTTGGTCATAACTTTTTCGTATCTGAACCGATTTTCCCGAGTTTTTCAGAAAATATTTTCTATTAAAAATTTCCGATCTTTTGATATATAAGGCGTAACCATAGGTCATATGAGAGTCCAAAAAATCAGGTTTTTATACAATTTTTGATATTTTTTGTACGGGAGGTACCACGCCCACTTGTTTAATCCCGCCCACATTTTGTGGGATGCTGTGTATTGATAACGTCAATGTGTGTACCTAATTTGGAAACTTTGGCTCTTGCCGTTCTCAAGATATACAGAAATAAAAAAATACAACAACAACAAGGGATTTTTTGGGCAAAATCAGAGGCAGTCGTGGTTTTTTGCTCATATCTCCGTCATTTTTTGACCGATCTGGCTGAATTTCAATAGCAAACTTAAACGGAGTATATGTGACATAAATATACATCAACCTAGTCCACATAATTTCTGGGGTTTTCGGAAAACCCATTTCAACATACACACAGACGGACAGACGGACAGACGGACAGACGGACATCGTTAAATCAACTTCGCTTTCCATAAGGACCCAGAATATATATACTTTATAGGGTGTAGGATCAATATTTTGGAACATACAAACGGAATGACAAAGTTATATATACCCTCTTACCTTCGGTGAAGGGTATAAAAATATATAAAAAACTAAAAAAGTGATGGCAATATTCCTAGATTTTAAACGAGCCTTTGAAACAATAGACAGACAAATAATGGTAAAAAAACTGTATATGTATGGAATACAAGGTACGGAATTAAATTGGTTTGAGTCGTATTTAAAAAATAGAAAACAAATAACAAAAATTAATAACGTTTTATCAAATGAAGTTGAAAATGATTTCGGGGTACCACAAGGTTCAATTTTGGGAGCTCTTTTATTTATTTTATATATAAATGATATGCCAAAGGTATTAGACAGAAGCAGACGATGATGAAAGTTGTAGAGAAAAAATGTACTATGACATTAATAAAATTAATACTTGGTTAAAAATGAATAAATTAAAACTTAACGAAAATAAAACAAAAATAATTGAAATAAATATGAGTACTGAAGCAATATTTAAAATTAATGATAAAATAATAGAAAAAGTTGAACATATTAAATATCTCGGATTTATAATAGATAAAGAGTTAAAATTTAAAGAACATATAAACTATACATGTAAAAAAATCGGCAAAAAAATTCAATTTTTTAAAAGAATAAGAAATAAAATACCTAAAACAACTGCAATAAATATCTATAATACTATAATTAAACCACATTTTGAATATGGATCGACAATAATATATACATGCTGTAATGATAGTCAGATAGAGAGAATGCAAAAACTGCAAAACAAAGCAATGAGGGTTATACTTAAACGCAATCGATATGCACACATAAACGAAATGCTTGGAGAACTTAAATGGATGAATATAAATCAGCGGCTGAAATTCAACACCTTAATTTTTATTAAAAAAATGAATCAAGGTGATGCACCACAATATCTATGCGATTAAATTTAAGTAATGTTGGAGAAGCACAACCATATGGGCTAAGGAATGCCGAGGATTTTCGAATCCAAAGAGTCACGACAACGCACATGCAAAGATCTCTTTTTTATAAAGGTTTTCAACTATTTAATAAATTACCACATAATATGAAAATTGAAAGAAATTACAATGTATTTAGAAAAAAATTTACAAATTTTATAAGATTCAATTTATTTATATAGAACTTACAACAAATGTAATTAGCATTAATATAATATTTTTTGGCGATTTATAGTTAAATTCAATTATTATTTAAAATTTTTTTTTAGCTACTTTAGCGATTTTTTATTGTTTTTTTTATTATATTTCAATAATTTTATTTAAAAAAGGGTGGTATTTGGCGGTTTATGGCTAAATTCATTTATTATTTAAAAAATTTAGCGATTTTTTATTGTATTTTCATTATATTTCATTAATTTTATTTAAAAAAGGGTGGTTTTTGGCGATTTGTAACTAAATTCAATTATTATTTAAAAAATTTAGCGATTTTTATGGTTTTTTCATTATATTTCAATAATATTATGTTAAAAATGGTGTTTTTTTTTGGCGATTTGTAGCTAAATCCAATTATTATTTAAAAAAATTTAGCGATTTTTTCACTATATTTCAATTATTTTATTTAAAAATGGGTTATTTTTGGTGATTTATAGCTAAATTCAATTATCATTTTAAAAATTTTGCGATTTTTTTATTGTTTTTTCATTATATTTCAATAATTTTATTTAAAAAAGGGTGTTTTTTTTTGGCGATTTATAGCTAAATTCAATTATTACTTAAAAAATTTAGCAATTTTTATTGTTTTTTCATTATATTTCAATAATTTTATTTAAAAAAGGGTGGTTTTTGGCGATTTGTAGCTAAATTCAATTATTATTTAAAAAATTTAGCGATTTTTTATGGTTTTTTCATTAGTTTTTTAAATAATAAATGAATTTAGCCATAAACCGCCAAATATCACCCTTTTTTAAATAAAATTATTGAAATATAATATAAAAAAAAAAAATAAAAAATCTCTAAATTAGCTAAAAAAATTTTTAAATAATAATTGAATTTAACTATAAATCGCCAAAAAGCACCCTTTTTTAAATGAAATTATTGAAATATAATGGAAAAACAGTAAAAAATTGCTAAATTTTTTAAATAGTAATTGAATTTAGGTAAATTGGCGATTTGTAGCAAAATTCAATTATTATTTAAAAAAATTTAGCGATTATTATTGTTTTTTCACTATATTTCAATAATTTTATTTAAAAAAGGTTGGTTTTGGCGATTTTTAGCTAAATTCAATTATTATTTAAAAAATTTAGCGATTTTTGATTGTTTTTTCTTTATGTTTCAATAATTTTATGTTAAAAAGGGTGGGTTTTTTTTGGCGATTTGTAGCTAAATTCAATTATTATTGTACAAAATTTAGCGATTTTTTATTGTTTTTATATTATATTTCAATAATTCTATTTAAAAAAGGGTGGTTTTTGGCGATTTATAGCTAAATTCAATTATTATTAAAAAATGTAGCGATTTTTTATTGTTTTTTCATTATATTTCAATAATTTTATTTAAAAAAGGGTGGTTTTGGCGATTTTTAGCTAAATTCAATTATTATTTAAAAAATTTAGCGATTTTTTACTGTTTTTTCATTATATTTCAATAACTTCATTTAAAAAAGGGTGCTTTTTGGCGATTTATAGTTAAATTCAATTATTATTTAAACAATTTTTTAGATAATTTAGCGATTTTTTATTGTTTTTTTTTTTATTAACTTTCAATAATTTTGTTTAAAAAAGGGTGGTATTTGGCGGTTTATGGCTAAATTCATTTATTATTTAAAAAATTTTGCGATTTTTTATTGTTTTTTCATTATATTTCATTAATTTTATTTAAAAAGGGAGGTTTTTGGCGATTTGTAGCCAAATTCAATTATTATTTAAAAAAATTTAGCGATTTTTTTTGTTTTTTCACTATATTTCAATTATTTTATTTAAAATGGGTTGTTTTTGGTGATTTATAGCTAAATTCAATTATTATTTTAAAAATTTAGCGATTTTTTTTATTGTTTTTTCATTATATTTCAGTAATTTTATTTAAAAAAGGCTGGTTTTTTTTGGCGATTTGTAGCTAAATTCAATTATTATTTAAAAAAATAAGCGATTTTTAATTGTTTTTTCATTATATTTCAATAATTCTATTTAAAAAAGGGTGGTTTTTGGCGATTTATAGCTAAATTCAATTATTATTAAAAAAATTTAGCGATTTTTTATTGTTTTTTCATTATATTTCAATAATTTTATTTAAAAAAGGGTGGTTTTTGGCGATTTTTAGCTAAACAATAAAAGAATCGCTAAATCCTTTAAATAATAATTGAATTTAGCTATAAATCGCCAAAAAAAAAACACCCTTTTTTAAATAAAATTATTGAAATATAATGAAAAAACAATAAAAAAAATCGCAAAATTTTTAAAATAATAATTGAATTTAGCTATAAATCACCAAAAACAACTCATTTTTAAATAAAATAATTGAAATATGTAAAATGAAAAAACAATAAAAATCGCTAAATTTTTTTAAATAATAATTGAATTTAGCTACAAATCGCCAAAAAAAAACACCCTTTTTAACATAAAATTATTAAAATATAATGAAAAAACCATAAAAAATCGCTAAATTTTTTAAATAATAATTGAATTTAGCTACAAATCGCCAAAAACCTCCCTTTTTAAATAAAATTAATGAAATATAATGAAAAAACAATAAAAAATCGCAAAATTTTTTAAATAATAAATGAATTTAGCCATAAACCGCCAAATACCACCCTTTTTTAAACAAAATTATTGAAAGTTAATAAAAAAAAAAAACAATAAAAAATCGCTAAATTATCTAAAAAATTGTTTAAATAATAATTGAATTTAACTATAAATCGCCAAAAAGCACCCTTTTTTAAATGAAGTTATTGAAATATAATGAAAAAACAGTAAAAAATCGCTAAATTTTTTAAATAATAATTGAATTTAGCTAAAAATCGCCAAAACCACCCTTTTTTAAATAAAATTATTGAAATATAATGAAAAAACAATAAAAAATCGCTACATTTTTTAATAATAATTGAATTTAGCTATAAATCGCCAAAAACCACCCTTTTTTAAATAGAATTATTGAAATATAATATAAAAACAATAAAAAATCGCTAAATTTTGTACAATAATAATTGAATTTAGCTACAAGTCGCCAAAAAAAACCCACCCTTTTTAACATAAAATTATTGAAACATAAAGAAAAAACAATCAAAAATCGCTAAATTTTTTAAATAATAATTGAATTTAGCTAAAAATCGCCAAAACCAACCTTTTTTAAATAAAATTATTGAAATATAGTGAAAAAACAATAATAATCGCTAAATTTTTTTAAATAATAATTGAATTTTGCTACAAATCGCCAATTTACCTAAATTCAATTACTATTTAAAAAATTTAGCAATTTTTTACTGTTTTTCCATTATATTTCAATAATTTCATTTAAAAAAGGGTGCTTTTTGGCGATTTATAGTTAAATTCAATTATTATTTAAAAATTTTTTTAGCTAATTTAGAGATTTTTAATATTTTTTTTTTATATTATATTTCAATAATTTTATTTAAAAAAGGGTGATATTTGGCGGTTTATGGCTAAATTCATTTATTATTTAAAAAACTAATGAAAAAACCATAAAAAATCGCTAAATTTTTTAAATAATAATTGAATTTAGCTACAAATCGCCAAAAACCACCCTTTTTTAAATAAAATTATTGAAATATAATGAAAAAACAATAAAAATTGCTAAATTTTTTAAGTAATAATTGAATTTAGCTATAAATCGCCAAAAAAAACACCCTTTTTTAAATAAAATTATTGAAATATAATGAAAAAACAATAAAAAAAATCGCAAAATTTTTAAAATGATAATTGAATTTAGCTATAAATCACCAAAAAAACCCATTTTTAAATAAAATAATTGAAATATAGTGAAAAAATCGCTAAATTTTTTTAAATAATAATTGGATTTAGCTACAAATCGCCAAAAAAAAACACCATTTTTAACATAATATTATTGAAATATAATGAAAAAACCATAAAAATCGCTAAATTTTTTAAATAATAATTGAATTTAGTTACAAATCGCCAAAAACCACCCTTTTTTAAATAAAATTAATGAAATATAATGAAAATACAATAAAAAATCGCTAAATTTTTTAAATAATAAATGAATTTAGCCATAAACCGCCAAATACCACCCTTTTTTAAATAAAATTATTGAAATATAATAAAAAAAACAATAAAAAATCGCTAAATTTTTTAAATAATAATTGAATTTAGCTAAAAATCGCCAAAACCACCCTTTTTTTAATAAAATTATTGAAATATAATGAAAAAACAATAAAAAATCGCTAAATTTTTTTAATAATAATTGAATTTAGCTATAAATCACCAAAAAACCACCCTTTTTTAAATAGAATTATTGAATTATAATGAAAAAACAATTAAAAATCGCTAAATTTTTTAAGTAATAATTGAATTTAGCTATAAATCGCCCAAAAAAACACCCTTTTTTTAATAAAATTATTGATATAATGAAAAAACAATAAAAAAATCGCTAAATTTTTAAAATAATAATTGAATTTAGCTATAAATCACCAAAAACAACCCATTTTTAAATAAAATATTTGAAATATAGTGAAAAAACAATAAAAATCGCTAAATTAGCTAAAAAAAAATTTTAAATAATAATTGAATTTAACTATAAATCGCCAAAAAGCACCCTTTTTTAAATAAAATTATTGAAATATAATGAAAAAACAGTAAAAAATCGCTAAATTTTTTAAATAATAATTGAATTTAGCTAAAAATCGCCAAAACCACCCTTTTTTTAATAAAATTATTGAAATATAATGAAAAAACAATAAAAAATCGCTAAATTTTTTTAATAATAATTGAATTTAGCTATAAATCACCAAAAAACCACCCTTTTTTAAATAGAATTATTGAATTATAATGAAAAAACAATTAAAAATCGCTAAATTTTTTTAAATAATAATTGAATTTAGCTACAAATCGCCAAAAAAAACCAGCCTTTTTACATAAAATTATTGAAATATAAAGAAAAAACAATCAAAAATTGCTAAATTTTTTAAATAATAATTGAATTTAGCTAAAAATCGCCAAAACTACCCTTTTTTAAATAAAATTATTGAACTATAGTGAAAAAACAATAAAAATCGCTAAATTTTTTACTGTTTTTTCATTATATTTCAATAATTTCATTTAAAAAAGGGTGCTTTTTGGCAATATATAGTTATTTCAATAATTTTATGTTAAAAAAGTTGTTTTTTTTTTTGGCGATTTGTAGCTAAATTCAATTATTATTTTAAAAAAATTAGCGATTTTTATTGTTTTTTCACTATATTTCAAATATTTTATTTAAAAATGGGTTGTTTTTGGTGATTTATAGCTAAATTCAATTATTATTTTAAAAATTTAGCGATTTTTTTATTGTTTTTTCATTATATCAATAATTTTATTAAAAAAAGGGTGTTTTTTTGGGCGATTTATAGCTAAATTCAATTATTACTTAAAAAATTTAGCGATTTTTAATTGTTTTTTCATTATATTTCAATAATTTTATTTAAAAAAGGGTGGTTTTTGGCGATTTATAGCTAAATTCAATTATTTTTTTACAAAATTTAGCGATTTTTTATTGTTTTTCATTATATTTCAATAATTTTATTTAAAAAAGGATGGTTTTTGGCGATATATAGCTAAATTCAATTATTATTTAAAAAATTTTGCGATTTTTTATTGTTTTTTCATTATATTTCAATAATTTTATTTAAAAAAGGGTGGTTTTGGCGATTTTTAGCTAAATTCAATTTTTATTTAAAAAATTTAGCGATTTTTTATTGTTTTTTCATTATATTTTCATTATAAATTGAATTATTATTTAAAAATTTTTTTAGCTAATTTAGCGATTTTTTATTGTTTTTTTTTATTATATTTCAATAATTTTTATTTAAAAAAGGGTGGTATTTGGCGGTTTATGGCTAAATTCATTTATTATTTAAAAAATTTAGCGATTTTTTATTGTTTTTTCATTATATTTCATTAATTTTATTTAAAAAAGGGTGGTTTTTGGCGATTTGTAGCTAAATTCAATTATTATTTAAAAAATGTTGCGACTTTTTATGGTTTTTTCATTATATTTCAATAATTTTATGTTAAAATGGCGGGGGAGAAGATAACAAAGTAAGTTATCAAAGTACTCCATTTGAAGAGAGTAATAAAAAAGTCCTCTCATTTTAAAGAGACCCAGCGGGAAAATGAGGAATTGATTACATAAATAATTAAAAAAATAATGCATTATTTTCGAAAGAATAATAATGCATTCATTGGAATCGAGAAGGTAATTTCATCAGACACAAAAATTATGCATTGATTACCACGTATATTCCCACATTTGCAGAACAAGTAATGTATTGTTTCTGTTAGTAACAATTATTCGTGTTTTTGCTTAACATACATATTTCCTTTATAAAAATCCGTTATTTTTTTGCTGCCTTTATGTCGCCTACTTATAATTTTTTTTTTAGTCGCAGTTTGTGTTTGAAAGCGTACGGTCAAAGTTATTTAAAGTAAAAAGGTAAGTACTTTATGTTTTATCTTTTAATAATTTTTATTATTAAATGTATAATTACAGATAAATGTGATGAATGCTTAAATTTTATGAAAAAGCTTGATTATAAATTGGATACTTTACTATCAGAAGATTTAAAAAAGTTTAATTTTCCAATAAAAAACGAATCAGACCTCAAAAAAGGGGATGAAATAATTGGGGAAAACTTTGATTCCTTTGATTATGAATGTATGAATAATATAATTTATTCTTAAGAATGAATTATTTAATTCATTCGCAGGATACATTTAAATAATTTATTACAATCCTAGGACATGGTCTGTGTTAAGAATAATGAATTCTGGAATCAAATATTATACAATATATGTATTACTTTCTCGATTCCTATTAATTCCATTTTCCCGCTGGGGAGTGACTCAAATATGGCTATTTAAAATTGAGTGCTTTTTCAAGAAGTGCTACCAAGTTAAATTATTTTTAAAACCTAGCCAGAGCTGCCGTTTTTGGTTATTTCTAACCAAAATTTGTTATATTATTTTTTTTCAATGTGGAGATGTGAATATTTTTTTTCATTTTGGCTACTTTTTTCTAAAACAATAATAATTACGAACGAATATGTATTTCTTGGTACAATTATTTACGAGCTCGAATAATTTGTACTGTGCAGCGTTGCCGTTTTGGTTACTTTTAACCAAAATTGGTTACATTTTTTCTCAATGTGTACTTGTGTACTTTTTTTCCATATTGGTTACTTTTTTCAACACAAAAATAACCAATTTTTTGCTTTGGAACAAGAACTACCCGATCCGCTTTTGTGACCTTTAAATTGTGTGTGGTATTTGTGCATCTAAAACCAATACTTTTTTCATCTACTTAAAAATTATTGTTTTAGAAGCTTAAACTTTAACAGACTATTAACTGTAGATTAAGTATTTAAGGCCAGTTTACACGGTAATACAATGTATTACGACTTTGTAGAATCAAAATATTATGAAATTCTCTCCGTGTTTAAAAGAAAAAAATAAAAATCTTTTGTAAGTATAATTCATGTTTACACGGATGGTATAAGTAAAATCAAAAATAATAACAAAAAAACAGATGGTTGCAGTTTTAAATTTTTACAAAAACAACATGAAAATTTCCTGAGTTGATTTTAATTGTTTTTGTAATTGTATAAAAATGCTACCACCTTCAATATACTCCGTTAAAATACACCTCTGGTGTGATGAGAATACATAAGTTTCTAAAATGGTTTAGAAAAAAAGCATTTACCGACCGCTTGTCAGATTTTGTATCCGTATTCTCTCTTACTCAATACATTTTGCTTTTACATGATAAGATTTTTCTCATTCTACATAATTATTCGACAAGTCGTAATACAAAATATTACCGTGTAAACTGGCCTTTAGTGTAGATGGTAATTATCTGCTACTCTTCATGCTTCATATGGCTAACTGAAACACTTTTCTAGATAAACGATAAGGTCAAAGGCCCTTCCGATCCGATACAAACAAACACAATTTCTTCTTTAGACATATTTTTAAATTTAATTTGCTAATAAAATAGTACTTTTGATACAAAATAATTTTGGTTACTTTTTTTGGTCGTGGCAACGCTGGTACTGTGTACTACGATTTTTTCATTATTTGTTACCAATGAACGGAAGTTTTTTAATCCCTTTCAAAACAGCAACCAAATAATTTTTTTAAGATTTTTGCTAAGAAAATATTGGCATTTGTGATTTTTATATTAAAAACGCCATGATCTGAAATCGTAAACAAATGAAGTTTTAATCAATGGAGATTTTCAATTTTGTTTTTTAAATGAGCGTAGTTCTTCTTGATTTTAAGAGAAGTAAAGATAATTAGTACATAAAGTAGGAACTGCATAAAATCATCCGGAATCGATTTTAGAAAATTACTGAAAAATTACACAAAAGTCGTTTTAGTGTTTTTAAAAACTTGAAAATAAGTTTAAGGTTCTGAATTTAGGTTATTTCTAGAAGTATATTGATATACATATTTGGAAATACAGGTTTTTTAAAATTACATTGATTTATCAATATAATTTTAAAATTTATGGAATTTTCTTTAAGAAATAACTGCAAGTTTAAGGAAATTTAACATTTTACTGTTTATAACTTGTCGGTATGTATATTTATTTAATGTTTTTTAACATACATAATTATTTGGTAAAAAAAACTTTTGACTGTCAGTCATATAGAGTTTCCCCAATGAATGTATGTAATGATATATTAGAACAATTTTGAAAAAAAATTTTATAATAAGAATTATAAATTTGAATTAAAATTTAAACAAAACAGAAAAAAGTTTTTATAATATAATTATTATTGTGGTTTTTATAATATTTTAGATATATGTAAATTAGAAAATATTTACATAAAATGCATTTCGCATATCGCCAATCGTTTTAAATTTCGCCAAAATAATCGCCATATCGCAAAACGTAAATTTCCATCGACAAAAGGATTAAGAAATCGCCACATTTGACAGTCCTGCCAATAACAGCTAATACTACATTTACATTAGGCCGAAATCTTGTAGATTTGATTTAAAATCTTCTTCGAAATCTAGTGCGTTTACATTGTACTTTTTTGACATTAGCGAGATTTTGTTTTTATAACACAACAGCTGACTTAAAGTTTTTTCGTTACACACACAAACACAAAAAGAAATATACATTAAAAAATTTGCATTACCTTTTTTTTAATAATCAACGATATTTATTTTATCAATATTATTCGTGTTTTAAATTTTTTTACAATTTGTATAAAAATTTTTAATATTTTTTTTAACAATTTTTGTTTTGTTTTTTTTTAATGTCATTTTTTCTTGTGCAGGGAAATATTTTTTAGTGCTATATTGTAAAAACCATAGTTGCATCATTAAGTACTACTAGATTTTGAGTAGATTTCGTCGAAATCTTGTCACGAAGTAGATTTTGTTTTGTATGGGAAATCTAGTCAAAAACAACTAGATTTGGCTCGAAATCTCGTAAGTACTAGATTTTGCGTAGGTGTAAATGTAGTATAAAAAGCGGAAAACTATTATCCATTTTTGTTATTTATAACTGGCATATTAAAAAATATTCAATTTATTTTTTTATAGATTCTCCAACTCCCACTAGAGCATAGGGCGCCAAAAAATAAAAAAATAAATTTTACGAAAAAAGTCTCAAATGAATAAAAACTTTTAATTAAGTTTCACGTTATTATTTTAATATGTAAAAGAATTACATTTCTTGTTTTGTTTTCTTGATTTATAATTATTGTTTTACTATAAAGTGCAAATAACCTTTGTGTTACAATGTATTACAATGTTTTTAATGATTTTTTCAATTAATAAAAAACATTTTAAATTTGGTTATATTTTTTTACATTTGGTAACTTTTTCAAAAATGTTGGTTGTAAAAATTGTATTCGTTGTGGCAGCACTGAACCTAACATAATGAATATCAGCGTTGCCAGAAAGATGATTTTATCATATTTTTGATAATTTTTTTTACCAAAATATAATTTTCCTCAAATAGAAAATCATTTGAGATGAACTTATGAGCTATTTCCAAAGACTAAAAAACTGAGCGTTTTTCATATAAATTTTACAACACAACCAATCGCCTGTCACTTAGAAACAGCACATTAGCAACGAGAAAATTTTACTTTAAGTATGTTTGTACAAGCTTCACAATTTTTCTACAGTTTTTAAAAGCAGTCACTTTTTAAAACCATAAAGTCTTGTATAACCTTATTTATTGCCTTATTTATTACATTTTTGTGTTCTGTGTCTAGCATATACAAAAATGCTAATGAGCATACAAAATACAGGGTGGCGCATATTTTTTAAAATTTAGATTTAAGCTTGGAAATATGTTCACATTATGTTTTGAAGATTATCAGCCGTATTCATAAAAACTTATTGATGATTAATTGACCGTTTTTAAGCAAAAATTGCTAAAGTTGTATTCATAAACAAAAAATAGTCCATTGAACCTTTAATAAACCATTCATAAAGTAAGAAAATTTATTGTTGGATTTGCCCTTCTTTAAACCAAAAATAAAATGACATTTTGAAAGGTGTTTGCATTTTATGATATTATTTTTGTGAAATATGTTGAAAAATAATGACAAAAATGTTTTATTTATTACAACGGATATGTTAAATACATTTTACTAATTTTTTTTTATTATAGACAGCCAATTTAAAGTTATATTGATAATTATTTAAAAAAAATTTATATGATTTAAATGAATTTGTTCTGGGGCAAATGCAGATATTCTCTTTAATTATTTATTAAATTATTGCAACTAGTTGTTTTTTTTTTTGTTTAAAACAACAAATTATTGTTCAAAAATATAAAAAAAAATAAAATAAACAAATCATAATAAAAGTGATGTTTATAAGAAGTAAGCAAACTTTTTATTCGATTACTTTCTTATCGTATATTTCAAAAAGGTTCAAACAAAAGTTTTTATGATACCTTTCGGAAACATTTTGTACAGAAACTAAAATAATATGTAGTTTTATTTGATAAGAATAATTTTGAAGGTCTACAATTAAAAAAAAAATTATAAAAAAAATTAAATATAGAATATCATGTAAACCGAATAGAAGTTTCGTGCATCACTAACAATAAAATGGCAGCCAAGTATAAAGAAAGTTGCCATACTAAAACAGAAAATCGCTGCACACAGTTTATAGTAAAAGAGCTGTTATTGTACGTTTATGAATACAAATTTTTATAAGAGGTTTATAAGACAAAAAGCGTTTAATAGTTATTACATACTATAAGCTTAAAATAAGAACTTTTTATGAATATGGCTGTATATCTTTAAAATGGTGGACATTAATTGCTTCGACCTGATGTACATTTCCAATTACTTTTTTTTAATTTCACTTGGATAGTTCCTGACTTATTGACATACACCTTACCCTTAAGGTTACTCCAAAGAAAAAATCGGGAGCTGTTAAATTAAGCGAAAGCGGAACTTTAGCGACTCATTTAGTCGCCAATTTCAATAAATGCACGATTTGAGACACAAATGTCAAATATTTCAAGGACAATATATTGAAAAAAATTTCTTATTAAGCTACTTAACATGACTCTGCATTCCGAAAGTGTTGCAGACACGGTCACCCCAACACCTAGTAAAAGACTTTGGAGTGTTTGTGAAAATGTTATAAAAAAGAAGAAGTCTCAAGATACCTTAGATTTTCTAGAGAGGCATTTCCGCGTGTTTACTGACGGAATGAATTGTTATAACCAAAATTTAAGAACATGGCGCAGAAATCAGTTCTGTCGCATCTGAGATACAAAAACAAAATTCTTATTAATATTAACTTTAAATAATAATCTCTTACACTTTTCTTGCTTAAGAAATAATTTAACTTTTGGTAATTTTATCATGAATTCAAATTCAGTTCGTAGTTTTTAAAATTTTATTATTACACAGTGGAGCACTAAAATCTTGAACCAATTGAGACCCCCAAAATCTGAAAGCTTATGATGGTAGTAGAAAATCCCTAGGTGGGTTTTGCATTATAAGCTAAGGTTTTTTTTTAATTCATGTTTGAAGTTTTCGACTGGGGGTGTATTTTAGTACAATTTTCAAAAACATGTACTGATTCTTAAGTCTATATCTCGTGAACTATTCGAGTTATCGCTTGTATCTCTTCGGCAAATTTTAAGCTCTTCATCAGATCTAAAAATTTTACCTTAAGATAAAATCGAAAAAAACAACAACATCTTACTCAAAACAGCAAAACTGTTAAAAAACTTGATTTTTTTGATGATTTTAAACGTAAAGAATGAAAAAAAAGGACAATTCAAATCAGCCAGCACATTGTCAAACGTTTTAGCAGTCCATACAGTTGCTCTATCTGGACTCGATAGTCTTCGTGGTGGGTTGGCTTCAGAATGTTCTTGAGGGAGAAATGCATGAGGACCTGGAATGTACACTACATTTGACATTTTTTTTCGATTCATTCCATTTTCAAAATTTATACATCCGTAGCATGTGTTTTCATTGTGTCCCTTTGGGTCCGTCCATATTACTGGTGTTCCATAAGGCAGTGGGCTTGGTTTTCTGTTTATCCAGTTGAATATATAGCAAAAGCAACGTCTGCATACTACATCTGGTGTCCACGAAGAATCGAATAAGTCCAACTGGTCAGCATAATATAAGAGGTACCCATTTCTAAATTCAGCAGTAAAATTAGTTTTTTGTGTTTTCATTGAACGTTTGGGAACATAAATACCACAAACGTAGCAACCAAGTTCAGCTTCCAACACTTTTCCATATCAACTTTTTTTCTACAATGTATGCCGTAATATAAATATTCCCCAAATTTATTTAATTCGAACGTGCAATCAAAACAATGCAAATTTTTTGACATTTGATATACATAGTTTGATAACACTCAATGATCAAAAAACTAAAGCCGGTAATGTACTTGTTAACTATTCTCTTAAAATTTTTATTCTCTTAATTTTTTGTGCATTTTTTTTTTTTTTTTTCTTAAAACAGGTGTTCGCAAGCGAAACGGTCGGGAACATGTTTTCAGATAATGAGACTAGCTCTGAAAGCGACGACTAAAGTTAAATATATATTTAAAAAGATTTAAAGTGTCCTTATTTTTCATTCTTTACGTTCAAAATCATCAATTTTTCTAAGTTTTTTTTGACAGTTTTGCTGTTTTGAGTAAGATGTTGTTGTTTTTTTCGATTTTATCTTAATGTAAAATTTTTAGATCTGATGAAGAGCTTAAAATTTGCCGAAGCGATACAAGCGATAACTCAAATAGTTCACGAGATTTAGACTTAAGAATCAGTACATGTTTTTGAAAATTGTGCTAAAATACACCCCCAGTCGAAAACTTCAAACATGAATTAAAAAAAACCTTAGCTAATAATGCAAAGCCCACCTAGGGCTTTCAGATTTTGGGGGTCTCCATTGGTTTAAGATTATGAAGTTAAAAAATGTGCTGCAGTGTTATTAAAACTTTTTAAAATCGCACCATATAATGCTGCACTCACATCAGTATAAATTCTTTTACAATAAGGCCATTTAAACTGATATTTAATTTTGTTTTCCTTCAAAAATAACTTTAATTTATCCAAAAAGGTACATATCTCACTAAGAGTGTGGCGGGAAAGAATTGCTTTCGCAATCGGAAGAATTTTTTTTAGCTTACAATTTCGTATAACTAATTTATAAGTTAAAATTCTTTTCTCAGCACACTCTACATGTTTTATGCTTTCACCAGAAGCATCCATATGCAAAGTAAAACGAGAGTCCTCAAGTATTTTAACATTACTTGAAATAGTTTTAAATGTAAGGTTTTCCCATGTATAAACTGTAAATGGAGAGCCAACTAATTGTATATTACTTTTGTATGGCCCTCTTTTCATCAAAATAAGAGCATAAACTGGATCTGGATGATAATATCTATCAAAGTTACCTTCGGACTTAACTTTTCTGTATGTTTCCAGTTTTTGAATATTTTGAAAATTGCCTTTTTCGGCAATATCATCAGCAGCATTTAAAATTTGCTGCTTTCTGTATAAATAAGCATTATTTTCTTTAAGCTCATTTTTAAAAACATGTCTTCTTACGCCCCGTATTTGGGGAACATGTATTTCATCTTTAGCATGATGTAACTCTTTTGTTCTATAAACAGTGACATCGCCACTTAGAGTTATTTCAAAACGAAAGGTGCTTCAATCATTAAATTTGCAATAGGCATAAACAAATGTACTTTTTTACTACTTAATACAAAGTAAAATGAGTGAATTGGCTAGAAATAGTTTTTTGAAAACTTTGTTTTACAAAAAACTAGCGCCCAAAATGAAATGTATGTCAAATTGTAGCTAAGGTGGCCCGCTACAACGCCCAATTCACAGAAGTTAGTCAGAAGTCCTAAATTTGGCCCCAGGGTCAAATAAGTAAAATGAGTGAATTGGCTAGAAATAGTTTTTTGAAAACTTTGTTCAACAAAAAACTAGCGCCCAAAATGAAATGTATGTCAAGTTTTAGCTAAGGTGGCCCGCTACAACGCCCAATTCACAGAAGTTAGTCCAGAAGTCCTAAATTTGGCCCCAGGGTCAAATAAGTAAAATGAGTGAATTGGCTAAAAATAATTTTTTGAAAACTTTGTTTTACAAAAAACTGGCGCCCAAAATGAAATGTATGTCAAATTGTAGCTAAGGTGGCCCGCTACAGCGCCCAATTCACAGAAGTTAGTCAGAAGTCCTAAATTTGGCCCCAGGGTCAAATAAGTAAAATGAGTGAATTGGCTAGAAATAGTTTTTTGAAAACTTTGTTCTACAAAAAAACTAGCGCCCAAAATGAAATGTATGTCAAATTGTAGCTAAGGTGGCCCGCTACAACGCCCAATTCACAGAAGTTAGTCAGAAGTCCTAAATTTGGCCCCAGGGTCAAATGAGTAAAATGAGTGAATTGGCTAGAAATACAAAAAACTAGCGCCCAAAATGAAATGTATGTCAAATTGTAGCTAAGGTGGCCCGCTACAACGCCCAATTCACAACGTAGGTAAAAATTTAAGTACACAATGCATCAACTCGGTATTGATACATTGTGAACACACGTTTAGGAAAACAGCCTACATTTCAACCCTTGAAATTCGAACTTGAATACCAATTGTTTTGCACTCGAATTGCTTATTGGAATTATTCTTATACATATAGACCCAATGAGCAATTTGGCTGGAAATCAAGTGCAAAACAATTGTCATTCTCCAGTAAAATGGGAATTTAAAATCAAGTGATTAGAAAAACATTTTCAAACCTGAATAGCATTTAAAAAAAAAAAATTGAACTCAAGTTTATTTCCAGTTAGATTTCAAGCACTTGAAATTTTATTTTTGAGTGCTTATTGGGGATATATCAGGCATGTTCTGAAAATCAGATTTTGCGCAAGAGATTTGAAATCACAAGGCGTTTTAGACAAAAAAACTTTTTTCGTAATTGTCAGAATTGTGTAGATATGCACAATATAAATTTTTAGAATCAATTTGTTTTAAAAACGTTTCAATTTATCTTGCAAACACACTTATAGACATTTATTAACGCTGGCACTACTAGAGGGAGTGAAGGGTATACAAAAAACTCCCGAGTTTTTATTCATAATTGGGGTGAATAGAAGCTGTTTGTATCAAGGTATATTTACACAAGGTAAACTCGTTGGCTCATATGTTTGTCAGCTGTTTACCCCTAGTTGGAGCCAAAACGTCAAATTGCGTGTATATGAGGCAAAATTTGTACATGTGTGCGTTAAATTGTTTTTGTTTTATATGAAGACAATTTTGACAAATTGGCTCCTTTTATAGAGCAGCATGTCTACACTCCCAAATGAGTCTACCTTGTGTAAATATACCTTGGTTTGTATAATAATGTAAATTGCTTTAAGTTTTTTGCACTATTGAAATACATTTTGGGACGAGATGTACATCTATGGGTGAAATGTATGCAATCACCAACTCCATTGTATTTCATTGCATACCGCTGTTGTATGTAGCAGCTGAGACTGGTGTTTTTGATGATTGAATATTGTTTTAACAATTTTTAATTTATATTCAATTCTTTATGAAATAAATTTTATATATAAATTTTTCATATTATTCGAATGTGTATTCTATGTCAAATATAATTATAATTATAATTATAATTTTTAATTCTTTTCAGTAAGTGCTTCTGTAGGAATTGTGCTCTGTGGCAGGGCTGTCAGATGTGGCGATTTTTCGCCAATCGTGGCGATTTATAAATCTTATTGGCGATGCAATTTTGTGTTTGGCGACATGGCGATTTTTCTGGCGAAATTTAAAAAAGTTGGCGATTATTTGGCGATTTCTAAAACACATTTTATCTTTTTTTCATATTTATATGAACAAATTTATAAGTACTTGCTAAGTTTTTTCTTTGAATTTTTAACAAATTTTAGAATCGCAATACGAATGCGATTGTTTAAAATGATAAATTGATAATATTAAAGAATTGTTGCCATAGAAATTTAGAATAAAGCTTAAGCTTTCTTAGATTTTCGCACATTTTCCTGATCAGAAGTTATCAATAATCGGACTTTTACCGAAAAACTTATTTTGCAAAAGAAATTTTAAAAACGCAATCGTTTTCGATTGCATAAGAAATGGGTTTTTTAAAATAAATAAACAATAATGTATACTTGGTAGTATGCAAAAAAAATTGAATTATAGCGAAAGAAAATCAGAAAATTTCTTAAAAAAAAGTTGCATTAATATCAGATTCTGCGCACTTTTACGCGAAATAAAATCAAATATTTTTTTTAAACCTTAAAAAACTAAAAAAAAATTAAATATTCACTTGAAATTTTCAAAAACCCTCATTTTATATAGAAATCGAAAACGAATCTGGGTTAGAAGGTAATTTTTAAAAATAATTCATGTACTTTGTTTAGACTGAAGGAGGAGGGCTCTAGGGGGAGTCTTAGGGGAATATGCGTTGAGACTATGCTGGGTGCCGGGTCACTCCAACATAATCGGCAATGAGGTGGCTGATGAGTTGGCGAGACAGGGCTCGGAGATGGAGGATCCTGACCGTGTGGAGGCAGTTAGGCCTCCAATTGGCTTCCTCTTTAGAAGGATCACGGAATGGATTCTGGGTGCGACCAACCGGGCCTGGGAGGGCCGAATGGACTGCCGGGTATCAAGGGCATTATGGCCGGTGCTTAGGAAGTCCGATTCGAAATTGCTGCTGGGCAAGAGTAGGGTCTGTGTTAGGACCTTGATAGGGGTTATCACGGGCCACTGTATGATAGGCAGGATGGCGGTGAGAATGGGATCCGACTTTTCGGATGTGTGCGGGTTGTGTGAGGACCCGGAGGAGCTGGAGACGGTTGAGCATATTCTGTGCCACTGTCCCAGGCTCCAGAACAGCAGGCTGAGGTGGCTGGGCAGTAGATTCCTGGGCGAGTTAGGGGACGTCTCGGGGTGTGGACTCGAGGGTCTTATAGGATTCGTAATGGGGATGACCTGGCTGCGCGAGAGGAGACGGGGCGCTGTCCGCGCGTAGGGTGAATTTTGGTTTGGTCTTTACTTTATTTCTCTATCTATTTTCTGATTCTCGGGCTGTCATTCTCTTTTTCATCTACCTTTTATTTTTTCACCTTTCTATTCTAATTAAGGCGTCGCAATGGACCATATTGGTCTCTGGGTGAAGGTGTGAAGAAAACTTCACACCAGCCTTTCTACCTACCTACCTACCTACATAGACTTTAAGTATTCCAATTCAATTTCAAATATCTAATTTAAATAGTACACCTTTTAAGATATTTATCCTTTGCTTCAAATAAATACAAAATTTTACCATATTCTGGCTTATATTCACATAAAGAATTAAGCTTATAAAAACTCACTTTTTTGCATCAAACTCTACTCAGTTTACATGCTTGATAAAATTAATGTTTTGGCAAAATTCAATTAACGGATCTCGCAAGTTCTAGATTTTAAGATAATCAGCCTTCTTATGATTACAAAAATTCTGTAGCTCGTTTCTGTATTTCTCGCATCGTAAAATTTCTTACATGAAGTGTGAAACAAAAAATTCCATCGTTTCTCGATTTATGAGATAAAAGTGTTTCTGTATTTGAATGCGAAAACAGACACAACAAATTCTGTTTATACTGGAATATTTCCAGTCCTTAAGTGTCAAATAAAAGCGAAACGTCAACAAAAGAAATAAATATAATAAAAACAGGGCTGCCAGATTTGACGAGTTATCGTCATCTTGACGATTTTTTGTTCCGATATTAACAAAGTGACGTTTTGATGATTTTTTCTAAAAAAGTGACGAAAGCAAAAACAAAATCAAAAATATTTTATAATTTTGTTGCTACTTTCTATAGAAATGCATCTTGAATTTTTAAATTTCAAACACTTATATTTTGTGAGGTTGAAAATTGAAAAAAAAAAAAATATGAATGTCTGTAGAAAGCAACAACAAATTTATAAAATATTTTTGATTTTATTTTTGCTTTTAATGAAATTGTTGGCGTTGCGTTTTACACTATAAGCCCCTTAGTCTTCGAAATAAGATAATTGTAAATATTTTTATATGTTTGTTTATAAGGAAAAAAGATATCTTTAGAAACAAGGCTGCTTAAATTTTTATATTTATCCCTATTGTGAAAATTGTCTTCGAAATTGTTTGTTTCTTCCCTAAAAAATGTATCGGCAAAAGCAAAATTTCGAGGGAAAGTAATGGACCGACTTGGCTTATTTTGAACATTTAATACTTCTTATATACATATACAAAATATGATTGATATTTAATATTCTTATCTTATATGTACACTTTTGTGCCAAAACCATTATTCCGGCAAGAAAGAAATTTGTTTGTCTCCCAGTAAAAACTTTTTCAAAATGGATAGCTTCTTTCACTCGTTATTAAGTAGCTTTCTTCCATAAGAACTTCGATAACTACTTTTTTCTGGATGTATTAAGATAAAAAAAAATGACTTACTTTTGAATTTGTTCTTTTTGGCACAACCCTTGTAAAATTCATTAGTTTTTTAGTAGAATTGTATGTAGTGCTTTTATGTGTTTCTGATTACTTAACATATTATTTTGTAGGCGAAGATTTTACTGGGTCTTTAACCCGTTTATTTATGAACCGATTTTTTTAATTTTAACTACAAGGTATTCTACTTAGTCTATTTCAGGTAAAAAAGAAAAAGATTATAGGAATAGGTAAATTAAAGATTTATATCTCAATTATTAAATACCCATGAACTTTAACTATGTTTTTGTTTGATTATTTTTTAATAAAAGTCGAAACAAATTTGTTTAAAATTGATTTTAAATTGCACGATTTTTAAAAGAAAAAAGACGATCTTTTTTATTTTTTCTCAGGAAATTGACGATTTTGACACAAATTTATCTGGCAGCACTTATTAAAACCAAAACAAGAAAAGGCTAACAAAAATTTAAACTAACAAAATATAACAATTGTTTTTTGTTTATTTTCATCATATAAATTATGCATTTAACATTTATATTCCTTCTATTTTTTATTTATTTAAAAAAAATAGTATATAAACATATTTTAAATTCAAAATATCTACATTTTGTTTTTCTCGCCACCAATTTCAAATGTGACTTATTTTGACAGTTCTTGAAAGAAACTTTTCGCAAAATATTGTTATAGAATCACTTTTTCTCGCATCCTTCCAATAATTGCTGGAAAATTATTTAAATGACAGATAATTCTCGCAAAAAAAAGATACAGAAACACTTGTGTGAGAAAAACCATTTTTTGTTTCATTTCACACTATTTTTGTTGCAATTCACACGTTTCATGCGAAGAGTTTTCCGATGTGAGATATACAGAAACGGGCTACTGGTTCCCTTCAGCATACTTTTGCAATTTACAGTCGTCAAACTTCTTGCGAATGCGATTAGTGATTTACAGATTACAGAATTCAAGTCAGAATCACAAATGTTAAGCGTTTGGCGATGTTCTACTATAATATAAACACACTACTAGAATAAGGATAAATATGGAAAATTCATATAAAGGTAAAATACACTTGTATACTCTTTTTTATATAAAACTTTTATTTGGCGATTTTTGGCGAATTTTTTTTACCAAAAATCTAAAAAAATAAATTTTTGGCGATTTTTGGCGAATTTCGGTATACTATTTGGCGATGAAGGTGAAACAAAATCTGACAACCCTGCTCTGTGGTAGGAATGGCAAATGAAATGTGTCTATGGAGCAGCGTTGCCATATATATATTTTTAAACTGGTGCGCAGTGCTGCCACTCGCTTATAAATATCAAGAGCGAATGGAAATTAAACAATTTTACGTACACTACAAATAAATAATAAATATTTTTATGAGAATATTTTTATAAGAATTATTAAATATTTTTAATAAAATAATTCTCTATTCTCAGTGAAAAAATTGCATTTTAAGTTGATTTGATTTGTAAATTTGTTTTGTAAACCTTTATTAATTAAAAAAATAATATTAAAAAAACTCATATACTGCCTTGATATATATACTGCAACTCTATCTAGAAATTTAGATAATCTTGAACGGATTTTCAGACGAATTGCTCGATATATAATATTAATGTTAGAGACCACAATAGAACCACTGAACTAGTCGCGCAAGCATTAGGTTGTTCTTTTCATAACTTTTTACATATACTCCATGTCCTTCAGTTCTACAAGATTATGACTTGGACTTCATATTCAACTCGAAATATGTAACTAGAAATACCACAAATACATCTTTCCATTTTTGAACGTTCTTTTCAAATTAGAAAATGCCGAATCTGGAATAATTTACCTTTCAGTTTTTTATTATTTTTAATTTCTATTTTGTAATAATTTTGTGGTTGGGGAGCCATTAAATTAGAAATTACATATTTTTATATTAATTAATCTTTATAAAAGTTTTTATTTTTTGGAAAACATGGACAGATGGTAATAGCAATTCATGTATAATTAGCCTTGTAGGCTTTCTTTGCATTGAAAGAATAAAATATATAACCACACACTAAAAATAAATATATTTATGAATAATTTTTTGAATTTCTTTAATATTTTAATTTTTTATGTGATTTTATTCTTTTGTTATGTATTATAATGACATTTATCTGTTTTTAATAGTAACAAACTATATACATATATATGGAATTTTTAATTTTACACTTTTTTAGGCTAATATCTCGAATGTGACAGCCCCTATACCGATTCTTACAATTTTTCTATATAGTAAACAGTTTTCCAATTTATTTTTCTATCAATTGGTACTACTATATTGCACTAATGTTAAGTTCTTTATTTATTTTTTACCTTCAAATTTAAAAAAAAGTGCTAAAAACTAAGGAAAGCGCCCACAAAAAAAAAATTAAACATTTATTTAAAATAGCTAGATATGATAGTATAAATATAATATGGCAGCACTACGGCAACAATAAACTGGCAGCTCTGCTTGATCATTATTTGTTTACAAAGTTTATTGGACAGACACATATAAATATGTAATATTAATTAAAATTTTCTAACGCTATAATTTCACCCCCCAAGTCTCTCAGAAAGTAAACTATATCAATATCGACTCAGATTTTTACGCTCTATCGATTGATACTAGGTAGATATATGCACGCGGAAATGTTTTCGAGTTATTAGTGAAAAACTAAATTTATACATGTACATATAGAGAAAATTTAAAAAGTTTGCTGCACTATAACTTCCCTCCCCAAGTCTCTCAGAAAATA
Organism: Pollenia griseotomentosa; assembly: GCA_963931875.1. Classification (NCBI taxonomy): domain Eukaryota; kingdom Metazoa; phylum Arthropoda; class Insecta; order Diptera; family Polleniidae; genus Pollenia; species Pollenia griseotomentosa. The sequence goes on along the minus strand of CAWVPA010000015.1, from coordinate 77,621 downwards.
AACTATATCAATATCGATTCAGATTTTTACGCTCTATCGATTGATACTAGGTAGATATATGCACGCGGAATCGTTTTCGAGTTACTAGTGAAAAACGAAATTTATACATGTACATATAGAGAAAACTTAAAAAGTTTGCTGCACTATAACTTCCCTCCCCAAGTCTCTCAGAAAATAAACTATATCAATATCGATTCAGATTTTTACGCTCTATCGATTGATACTAGGTAGATATATGCACGCGGAAATGTTTTCGAGTTATTAGTGAAAAACTAAATTTATACATGTACATATAGAGAAAATTTAAAAAGTTTGCTGCACTATAACTTCCCTCCCCAAGTCTCTCAGAAAATAAACTATATCAATATCGATTCAGATTTTTACGCTCTATCGATTGATACTAGGTAGATATATGCACGCGGAAATGTTTTCGAGTTATTAGTGAAAAACTAAATTTATACATGTACATATAGAGAAAATTTAAAAAGTTTGCTGCACTATAACTTCCCTCCCCAAGTCTCTTAGAAAGTAAACTATGTAACGACTCCTATTTTTTTTTTGAACGGATTTAGGCACGCTGGTGTTTGGCTGCGGCAATAGGTCGCCGGATGGGTAGGATCTTCGTTTTTCCGTTGGTCGTTTGCATTTAAATAAAATCGTGCCTAATTCTACTTCAATTTTTTTCAAATTTTTAAATTTACTTTGTGAAAGCGGATTTCATTCATCGAGCTACCTTTCAGGAAATTCATTTAGCTAGTAAGAAGATGTTACTCTCCCTTTAGGCTTCCCTCCCCTATTGACATATCTCAGTCAACCTTGACACCCTAATATTGCCTACTATTCGATTTAAAGTGTCCCGTAACGCAAGAATTAGATCACCACATACCCCTTATCTCATTACTATCCAACCTGCAATTACACGACTTAGCACATGATGTCTACTTTCAAAACATGAAAAAAAACCAATAGATGTATGAAATATTTAAATTATTAAATTTTAAGACAATTTATTAATAAATTTTATAAGAGAAACTTATATCCTAGCCAATGAAAGCAACCAATAGTGTATACACATATAAATAACAAAAAAACTAATATACATATATTTTAATGTTAATCAATTTCATCTAATAAATATTTAATTCAATCGTATTTGTATTTACTAGGTATATTCTCTTCGTTCATTTATTATCTAATTATATTTATTTATTTCTTTATTCATTTATTAATAAATCAATTTGTTTATTTATTAATTCATTTATTTACCTATTTATCAATTGATTTATTTATTTATTAATCAATTGATTTATTTATTTAGTTATTTTTTTAGTTTATTTATTGATATTTTTATTAATTTATTCTATTTATTTAGTTATATTTTAGTTTATTTATTATCTAATTATATTTATTTATTTCTTTATTCATTTATTAATAAATCAATTTGTTTATTTATTAATTCATTTATTTACTTATTTATCAATTGATTTATTTATTTATTTATCAATTGATTTATTTATTTAGTTATTTTTTTAGTTTATTTATTGATATTTTTATTAATTTATTCTATTTATTTAGTTATATTTTAGTTTATTTATTTATTTATATTTTAGTTTATAGATTTTTTCTTTTTAACTATTTTTATATTTATTAATTAAGTTGTTAAATTATTTATTTATTTGTAAATGTATGTATTTACATTAACCGTCACAAAAACAACGGAAATAAACAATTTAACGAATACTTAGATATATTAGATTTAGATAACTGCTTTTCCCTCTATTATTTCCAAGCTATTATTAGTTTTGTTATAATTAAGACAAATCAAAGCAAAATTAAACTAATATATCTAACCGGTTGTAAGCAATAATATTAGAAATTTATATAATGCACTATTATTATTATTATTTACAAGATGTTAGTAATAAACTAGGCATATAAAAGCATACAATATACATATGTATACAGAATAATAACACTAAATGTACGCACAAGAAAAATTGTGAAATAATCCTAGGTTGATTAGTCGATATTAAATATTTCTTTTTTTTTTCTTTAAATCTCAATAGAAGTTAGTATTTAGTTAGGTTCCACTGTATTTGAGACAACTATTATTTTCTTTCATTATAGCATAGTGGTTCAATTATGGCAATTTGGTTTTAACACTTGCTTTTGTGGTTATGGAGGTTTAACAAAAATATTAAGGAATTTTTTTAGTTTTATATTCCCTTTATCATATTTTTACTCACTCGGGATATTTGGTGTGTTGGAATTTCAATAGATGGTGCTGTCACATCAAATTTATCCTCGCTGTGATAAGCAAATTTTGTTGAAGATTCCTAGAATTGTATACCAAAATATCTTACATTAAATTGGGATACAGAGGTATGTAATACAAATCACTTCTTTACAATTCTATTTTTTTACTTCTTACCCGAGGATGCTTAGTCAATTGACAAATATTACTTATTTGTCCAATTTGTGGTAAAATAAATCTCTAGTTGATGGTGGTTTTAACTAAAATAAAACTACGTTAAACTTTATAAATATCCGGATAGTACGCAATTTTCCCCATTTGACTCACCATTCAAATTAATATCCCCACATACCAGTCACTTTTACACCAAAAAATATTCTATTATTGTCTTACTAACTTAATGTGATGTTTCTATCAAAGTAGTTTTACCAAGAAATATCCCAGTTACAGGATGTGAAATAGATGAACCCCATGTGTCATACTACGTATGTTTGCATCACTGCAATTTTTTTATCGTAAATATTGGCAGTATTGCCTTGTTATCGATTCAAGTAAATGATCCAGATAACGTCAAAAAAAGAAGAATGTTTATTTATTTACAAAGTGGTTTTTCAAAAAAGCAATTTTAATCTTATTGAGCAACGATAAGAAAAACTATAAAGAAAAAATACTAAACAGCATTCGGCATGATTAAAAGTAAGTAAATTTGTAATTCATCATACTGGGATTTCTAGATTTGTATCTTCATTTATTTTCAGTGAAGAATAGACGTTGTTCGTGGTCGTCACAAAGCCGGTTCATTGTGAGAATTTTATGAACACAATGAATTGGGAAAGCGGTCGCGGAATTCTTCGAATTCAATTGAAAAGGGCTATTGGTGAACGTTACAAGTGTCGTAAATGAACCACAAGTCTGTAGGTCGTAGGTCGTAGGCTGGGATGATAAATGCAAATATTCGAACTGTACAAACCAGTGTTGCCGTTAGGATACGAAAGATACATTTTTCGTATCTTTTGACTTCTTCAGGTATCATGTATAATCCTGACATTTTTCGTATCTTTTGAATCTGTACGCAAAATGTACAGAAACAAAAAATTCGAAAATTTTTAGCAAACTTAAACTTATTAAGACTGATCATCGTCACCGACTCAATACTAATACAATAGCAACCAAGACGCATTGACTAAAAGGCGAGGCCAACTATACAACAACACTGCTTCTTTTTTTTTCGGATTGTCAAAAATATTGCTAGTAAAAAAAGGTTAGTTTACATAAAAAATTAGTTTGCATACACACTTTGACAAGTCGACCACCGAAAAAAACACCATATGTTGACTTGACCCCACCTTCTAGTGAATTCGCCTTGATAGCAGCTTTAATAATGTTGAAATAAAAACCTTAAGGGGTTGCAACATACGATCCACCTAAATCGATGATTACTAGTAGTGCGAAGTTGTTCTGAGGATATATGAACATCTTTTATATTTTCAGGAAATTTATATGAACGTTGATATTATCGCCTAAGTATAAACGCCTAAACTCGTATATTAATTTTTACAAAAATGAATTTGTTTTGATCACATTCAAAGATAATTACATATAATTAATTTTAAAGTTTGGTTACTGCATTTTTAAAAATTACATATTCACCTAATACCTATTTATGACTTAAATAAATATAAAAATGAATTTAAACGAAATCATTTTCTTTGCAATATGCATATAAATATGAAATAAAAATGTTATGTTAATAAATATTAAAGGTTAAAAATGGATTTTAAATTTTTTTTCAAAACGTATCTTTTTGGGAAAAAGTGTATCTTTTTGGAAACTAAAATGTATCTTTCTCGAAATTTCACTGGCAACACTGGTACAAACTTAAAATTTCTGAAGTTAGACTACCTGTCTGCCAACAAAAGAATTTTGTATTACGATAAGTATAATAATTACCCTGTTGGTATTACCCATTGTGTGTATTTCTACCTAGTTTTGTTTGGATTTTTCCCTGTGGCGCAATGTAAAAAGTAATGTGCGTATGTCATGCCATTTTATGCACTTAGACCTATAAGTGTATTGAATACGCAGATTTTGATGAAAATCAACATCTCATTTTTCATTATAAACAAAAGTCAACAAAAAGAATATTTGCAGCCAATAAAAGTGAGTATATTCAATAGCATTTATTGACCAATAAGAACAAAATTTGACATAATGTGTATAACTACAAATCCTTTTTTCCATGATTACAGATTTGGAAAGTGCTGAAAATTGACCGGTTGAATTGCCGTATATTTTACCAGGGCGTAAACAAGTCACTGTCCATTAAAAAAAACCAGCAAATCTACAAACAGGTAAGTTTCTAGCTGTTTCTGTTAACAAATGCCTTCGCCATTTACATATATTCTTTTATTTCTTGAATACGGCAAAAAAATGTTAACGATCCTAGAACGAAATAGGCATTTAAAAATTTTTGTTTGTGCAAGTTGGTGGTAATGAAAAAAAGTCAGACAAATTGGGATTGTCTTTTCTTAAGTTATTTTTATTAAAAACAGCACAAATTGTAGATAATCACAGTATGTGTAAGTTATGTACATATTACATAAGAAACTAGTTACACATGAGCTACACCGGATAGCAGAAATTGCTCCCAAAATGTGTGATTACATATGGATTTGCAACGCTGATTGTATCTGGACTTCACTGTTTTAGATGTTGTGCACGAATTACACCAATTAGTCGGCCCTTCAAGTCTTCCACTTCATACTGATTGCTACCTATAGATTTTCTAATTCTACATTTCAACCACGGATGACAAAGTTTTGCATTTATACCTTTCCTAAAGCAGCTTTGTATAAAGTTTTTGCGAAATACTTCTTGTCCAGGTTTAAATGACACACATCTACTTCTTTTGTTGTATGATTTGGTATTTCTTTCGTACGCCTCATGCATTTTCCTAGTTATCCTGTAGTGAATTAGTTTCATCTGTTCAGACTTTGGAAGAATTGTTATTTCACCCTCATCAATGGCATTCAATTTTTTTAATATTTGATAAGCTTGTGCATGTGTAATCATATTGTAGCCCGTGAGTGCAAAATATGGCGTAACTCCCATTGAAGCATGGACAGTCGATCGCAAGCAACATTTGATTTTTGACAGATTTTCATCCCACCGGGATTGGTCTTTTTGTATGTAATTTCGAATGCTCACTAAAATCGATTGATTAACTCTTTCACTGGCGTTAGCCTGAGGTGAGTAAATGGCCGTTCTCATATGACTTATTCCATACGAGCTTAAAAGTTCTCTAAACGATTCTGAAACAAACTGTTTGCCGTTATCAGAATGAAGTATTTCGGGCACTCCGAATTTATGAAATACTTCGTCGATTAAGAATTTATTCACAGCTCTTGCCGAGGCTTTTGGCAGCGCCTTTAATAACACAAATTTTGTTTTATGATCTAACACAATAAAGATAAAAGTGTTACCTGTCTTAGATCTTGGGTAAGGACCAAGAAAATCAACATAGACTTTTTGAAATGGTCTATGAGTGATTACCTCTTTTCCCATAGTAGGCCTCAACGTTTGCTTCGGGTGTTTTATTTCTTTACAGGTATCACATTTAGCAATAAAGTTTTTTATTTGTTTAACCATACCTGGCCAGAAAAAAAATTCTCTTACGTTAAATAGTGTTTTTGACGTCCCACCATGAGCTGTATAGTTTTCATGAGATTTTTTATTACTTCGTTTGTTAGACTCGTAGGTAACTGAATTTTCCAACAGTTTTCTTCGTTTTCAGCTTCATCTATATTAAAGTGAACTCTTTTATAAACTATGTCTTCTACAACCTTAAGATCAGGGAGTTTATTTTGGTTTTGCTGGATTGTGTCTATTAGTGAGCGGTATTTTGAACATCCGAATTCATCACCGTTAAAATCTATGATCGTGTTAATTGCTGTGATTTCTTCCATGTCTAATCTAGATAGCATGTCTTGCACTATATTTTTACTCCCTTTTCTGTGTTCTATGTCGAATTTGTAGCGTTGTAGTTTTAAGCTCCATCGAGCTAGACGCCCATTCAGGTCTTGTTGCTTCATCAGCCACTTAAGACTAGAGTGATCCGTAATGACGGTAAAGTCCATTAATTCGATGTACGGGCGAAATCTTTCTATGGCGAGGACAACCGCAAGGCATTCTTTTTCTCTTGTTTTTTTTCTCATTATTTTTTTTTCATTGAATCTTCATATATTAAATATGAACTAACAATAATTAATCAAATCTTATCCTAATACTTTATTTATGTCCTGTCAGTGCCAGAGAAAAATTTTCTTCATCACGGGTTCTGTTCACATGTGTAGGTGTTTATCGCTCATCTAATTGGGTAAGTGCTGCAGTGTCTCTTCTTTTTAAGCGAGTGTGGCCGCCATGGTTTAAAATATTTCGAGCTAGTGGATTTGGGTGTTGTTCAAGCCTCTTTAAATATTTTACTGCATATTTTGTAATCATAGTTTTTACTAATGGAACATTGAGATCCTTGTGAATATTTGAGTTTTTAACATACCAAGGGGCAGCTGTGATTATTCGAAGAAGTTTATTTTGTCGCCTTTGAATTTTTTCGATATTTGAGGGCGAGGCAGTGCCCCATAGTTGAATACCGTAGCACCATATTGGCTTTAAAATAGAGTTGTAAAGTAGTTTTGAGGCACTAAATGATTATTGATTTTAATAGGGGGCATGTTTCCCGACGAAAGGTAAATGTTACATGTACGCATTTTTGCTCATTGACCTTTATCCTCCATTGCTTTAGCCACAGTTCGAGTTGAAATATATGATCCTGTAGGTATCGAGATGCTTCTTGACTGTTTTCGTGCACGCTTAGAAAAGCTGTGTCATCAGCAAATGTTGAAGTTTGAGTGTAGTTGTTTGTTGGCATATCCGAGGTATATATTAAGTATAAAAGTGGGCCCAGGATGCTTCCCTAAGCCTCCAGCTTCAATTGGCTGAGGAGAGCTTAAATAATCACCTTCTTTAATAATGAACTTTCGACCGACTAAGTAGCTTTCTAACAGCTTGTGTGTGTTTACTGGTAAGTTTAGCTTCAATTTATGTAATAAGCCTTCATGCCAGACTTTATCAAAAGCTTGAGAAACATCGATGAAGAGAGCGGAACAATATTTTCTTTCTTCAAAGGCTTTTCTTATTGCGTTTTCTATACGATGGGTGTGCTCAATTGTGCTGTGTTGTCTTCTAAAACCGAATTGGTGGTTAGGAATACATCTGTTTTCATTTAGAATTGGGGTCATTTTTGACGCAAACAGCTTCTCAAACAGCTTTGATATATTTGAAAGTAAGCTTATAGGCCTATATGACTCAACTTTTGTGTGATCCTTTCCGGGTTTAGGTATCATGATGACTAAGGAAACCTTCCACTTTTGAGGATAGTATTCCAGGCGTAAAATAGCATTAAAAATTAAAAGAATAATTCTCCTTGCTATGCTGGATACTCCAAAAGCATTTTGTTGCTGATCTTATCAAAACCAGGAGCCTTCTTGGGGTTTAAGTCACAAATAGCCTTTTCGATTTCTTTTATCTCAAATCTTAGGGGAACAGCTGCTCTAGCAGCAATAGGTGGTAACTCGACCGCCATATCGTGAGATATGTTTGGGGTAAATACGTTTTTTAAATGATTAACAAACAGATTTCCTTTTTCAACATCATTTCTTGCCCAACTTCCATTCAAGTTTCTTAATGGCGGATTAGAGACAACTGGCCTTTTGAGATTTCTAGCTGCACGCCATAATGAGTAGTCTGATTGTGGAGTTGCATCAAGCTCCTTAAGATATTTTTCCAGAGAAGCCGTTTTCTTTGTACAGTCTTTTAGTAAGTTTTTAAATTGAGGGGATCTGTGCAATTGTCAGTCTCTACGAGCTCTCCTTTTTTCAGATAAAAGACGCTCGACATCTGAGGAATATATTTTATTATTTTTGGTTTTTTTGGGGGCAATACTGGAATGTTGAACAGCTAGTTTTAGAAAACTGTCAAAATTGACAATAGAGCGATCTATATACTCCGGTGTGCTCAGCGGAATATTTTCTGTGCAATGGGTATTGAGATATTTTTTATATTTTAACCAATTTATATGTGTAGCTGACGTCGCTATGTAAACAGAGGGAGATTCAATTCTATTGGTGTTTATTATAGTAACTATTGTAGGCGTGTGATCAGAGTGTGATCAGATTCTGCGGAAGCTTCAACGTGGATCATTTCTGTGGGGATGTTTTTAACCACACCAAAATCGATGACATCTGGAATTTTTTGCGCATCAGCAGGCCAATATGTGGGTTGGCCGCTCGCGACAACATTTAAATTCATTTAAGAGATTGTATTAAACAAAACAAGACCCTTTGGTGTTATTAGTCGTGACCCCCAGAAGGTATGTTTTGCGTTGTAATCGCCAGCAGCCAGGAAACAGGGCTCCAGTGACTTATAATATTTGTAATATTGGCTTTCTGATATTGCAAATCTAGGTGGTGAATATAAAGATGAAATTACTATGCTTCGATTTAGCTCTTCAACACAAATGTTCGTTGCTTGGAGATAATCTTCACGATGATCACACATTGGGTAGTGTTTAATTCGGTTTTTTATTAAAATAGCAGAACCTCCACAAGCTCTATCTCGAGGGTCCTTGGTATCATATAGAGTATAACCATTAATTTTAAACGTATTTTTTGAGGTCAAATGAGTTTCAGAAACCATCATGACATCAATTTGTTTATTTTTAAGACAGTATTCTAATTCATTTTTATGTTGGCGGGTGCCGTTTGCGTTCCAAAAACAAATTTTTAAACAGTTCATGGCTTGTTAAGTACAGCTTGCAATAACATCGATTGCATTCTAAGAATTTCCTGCATCATATTACCCATTGTGTTTGTAAAATTATTTACTGTTTGCACTAATGTTTCCATGGTTTTTTCTAGACGACTTAGATTAGAAACTGGAGTTTCGTCATTACTTGACGAAGCGTCTTGCATTGGTACATTGTTTGATTTTAAGACGTTAGCATAAGAGTTCTGTTACTACTAGGCTGCGGAGCCTGAAGGTTATTACTGTTTACTTGATTTGTTACCTGCATTTGAGGGGGATTAGTTTTCGGTCCAACCGACTGCTTGACGATAGTATATACAGGGCATCCTCTATAATTGGCAGTGTGATTACCACCACAGTTGCTGCATTTTTTTACGTTGGGGTCGGTTTTAGACTTATCGCAAAGAACTGTACCATGTAATTCACCACATACTACGCAAACAGGGGGTAAATAGCAGTTTGCCCTAGTATGGCCAAATTCTTGGCAGTTCAAACATTGCACGGGACCACCTCTTTTGTGCTGCTCCTCTATAGTTACTTTTCTGTACAGAATGTATTTTAAATCATAGATGGGATGCGTTTCATTTTTTTTAAGCTTAACGTCGCCGGGTTCAAACTCCACTCGAAAAAGTGGTTGGGGAATTTTTTCTCTATTTTTAATGTTTACTACATGTTTTACCTTGAAGCCTTTTTCTTCTAGGAATGTTTTTACCTCTTCTGGGTCCACACATGAGTCAATACCCTTAATCACTACCTGAAGACCTTTACTGCTTTTCAGTTGGTATGTATAAAAGTTTTTTCCTAGTGCTTCAAAGTTGTTTATTAATTTGCGAAAATCATTCTCATGATTGACTTGTATTTTTGTCTCGTTTATACTACCACGCTAGATAGCCGCTACGTAAAACGAATTTTAACCTATCACTGATATCAAACTCTTTATGAGCTCATTTGAATTTTGCTCCCTAAGATATATCGGGGGAGGCTTGGACGATTTTATGACGTTTGTTGCTTCGGAGGATTCATCCTCCAGAATTGCAAGACGATTTTGAGAATTTATTTTATCAAAAGATGGTACTTTTGAGGCCGAAGCAACTGCTGCAGAGGTAGGGCTGCGTCCCCGTTTAAGCACTGTTATGTACCTGTCCATAACAACTTGTGCTGTAGGTTTTTGAGAAGTTTTTACTTGAGTTACTGAGTTGTCCATAGCGGCTGTTTTGGGGTTAACCGTATCATCACTTGTTAAAGTTTTTTTTGGCACTGCGGCAGCGCTTGCAGTTAGCAAACTTGTTATTGTATTACGATCGACCGTATTTGTAAACAAAGAGGGTGAGAGGGAATGCGTTCGAGTAATAGGTTTAGCCGTTAAGTAATTACTATCATCGAATCTTTTTTTTGTTTCTACTTTTGTTTCGTCAACACTCACTGTAACATAAGCATTTCTTTCATTATGTTTTATTGTTTTTGCATTGTACGCATTCATAAGAGTTTTTTTTTTATTTTACAGTTTGTTTAATTGTGCTCTTCTTTTTATTTGTTGTTTAAAACCCCGAAAATAAAAAAGAAGAATAAACAAAAACAAGAATGTTTTTGCTTAAAATGTAGGTATTTATGTATGTATATGTATGTATGTTCATTAGCGTGGCCGTTAGTTGTATGGAGAACTTTTTTTTATTTCTTTTACTCTCCCCCTCCAAATCGGTTCAGTTTTATTTAAAAAAAATTACAAAAAAATTTCGTAGCGATAAGTTGTGTTTTAGGGAGGGCGTCCGCCCCTCAAAGTTTGCCATCAAGCCATTTATTCAAATGGAATTTGTTTGCGTATGACTATCTTCTAAAAACAACATTTTACAAGAATATGATATATGGCAATATTTTAGCTCTTCTAGTCAACAACATAAGCCTCCCAGAAAGTTTTTTGCTAAGACTAATATCTTAGAAAATAATTAAGAAAATAACAACAAAATACCAAACATTTTATATACGTTATACATATATATATAAAAAGGCGATTTAATGTCAAGTGACACAATTTTGAAATCGATGTCCTCCGATTTGGATGAAATTTACACCAAGGTTAGTCCTATTAGATAGTAGTTTACACACAAATTTTCAACAAGATCGGTTAAAATGTTTCAGAGGTAGAGGGGGTCAAAGTTTGCCATACAGGTGTTCTTTCTCATCCATGTAATTTATTACCTATTGGTGTTAGCAAAATTTGTCCAAAGTAGCTTAGATAGCTATTTAATCAATCTTTTTTAAAAATATTTTTTTGTTTTTTTTTTAAAAATTTTGTAATATTTTTTTTTAAATTTAAAACTTTTTTTTTATTTGTTTTAGCCAAGTGTTAAATTTAAAAAAAAAAAATTTAAAAAATTTTTTAAAAAAACAAAAACAATTTTTTTAAAAAGTTTGATCAAAAATCTATCTAAGCTACTTGGGACAAATTTTGCTTACACCAATAGGTAATAAGTTACATGGATGAGAAAGAACACCTGTATGGCCAAAATGTCAAACTTTGACCCCCTCTAACTCAGAAACTTTTTGACTGATCTTGTTGAAAATGTGTGTCTAAGCTACTATCTAACAGTACTAAAATTGGTGTAAATTTCATTTAAATCGAAAGACATCTATTTCAAAATTGAGTCACTTGACATTAAATCCACCTTTTATATATATAAAACGTATATAAAATGTTTGGTATTTTGTTTTAATTTTCTTAGTTATTTTCTAAAATATTGATTTTAGCAAAAAACTTTCTTAGAGGCTTATGTTGTTGACTAGAAGAGCTAAAATATTGCCATATATCATATTCTTGTAAAATGTTGTTTTTAGAAAATAGTCATACGCAAACAAATTACATTTGAATAAATGGCTTGATGGCAAACTTTGAGGGACGGACGCCCCCCCCCTAAAACACAACTTATCGCTACGAAATTTTTTTGTATTTTTTTTTACATAAAACTGAACCGATTTAGGGGGGGAGAATATAAGAAATCAAAATAAAAAAAATAATGGCCACCCTAATGTTCATACATAAATTTTTTTATTTAATTGTAACTTTTATTATTTTAATTATTTAAACGTCAATAATTAAAAATTATTATTGAATAGTTTTTTTGTGCAGTGTTTAGCTTTTTCGAGAAGAACTCTATGGGATGTTCTTCATTGTCGTCGTCTTTTTGAAAAAGTACTGCTCCGATTCCCACGTTAGAAGCATCACACTGTACAAAAAATGGTCTTTCGTAATTAGGGCTTGATAGTATGGGACTGGAAACTAATCTTTGTTTTAGTTCCTCAAATGATTTTACCGCTTCTGGTGTAAGTACATACTTTGCTGATAACGTATCTGTAAGAGGTGAGGTTAAAGTTGAGAAGTCCTGTATGAACCTACGATACCATCCAACTGTACCAAGGAATTTTCTGACATCTTTTTGTATCTTAGGAGGTTTTATGTTTAATATTGCGTCTACTTTGCTCATGTCCGGCTTAAGCTTACCGCCGCCTACTATATAACCTAAATAACGCAGTTCTTTATAGCAAAATTTTAATTTTTGCATGTTGATAGTAAGTCCTGCTGCTGTGAGTTTTTCTCCTACGACTTTTAACATTTTCATGTGTGTATGAAAATCTGGTGGCACAACGAGTAAATCGTCCAAGTAGACAAATACACGGTCTTTTAAATCAGATGGAATTACTTTGTCCATGAGTCGGCAAAGACGTTGAGCAGCATTACACAATCCAAATGGCATAACCTTAAATTGGTAATGAGGTCTACCTTGGACCGTAAATGCCGTTTTGGACCTAGCTGACTCTTCGAGCGGAATCTGCCAGAATGCGTCTTTAAGATCTATGGCCGATATATAATGGGTGCCACCTAGTCTAGCCAACAATCCATCGATATTGGGAAGTGGATACGCGTCCTTTTTTGTTACTTTATTTAATTCACGAGCGTCTAAACATAGTCGATTTTTATTAGGCTTAATGACAAGTGTGGTCCTGTTATTCCACTCGCCATAGGTAGCGACTTCAATAACGTCCAATTTAAGCATTCTGTCCAATTCTTCATAGGTAAGCTTTTGAATTGCTGGACTTACGGGATAATGACGCATTTTCTTTGCCGGCGCATCGCCTGTATCAATCGTATGTGTTTCGAGGTGCGTTTTACCAAGTCCGTATTTGGTGTAACATATAAACGATAATTTTACATATTCTAATATGGCGTTTTGGTCCAATGTTAGTTTATGACACTTTGTCTCTGTTTCTTCAGTTTCCATCTCATTAAATGTATCTGATTTAGTGCATATTTTAATTCCTAAACGTTGCCATAGATCGTATCCTAAAATTAATTCTTGTTTTAGATCTGGGACAAGATATTTTTTTTTTCTCATTATTTTTTATTGGATCTTCATATATTAAATATGAACTAACAATAATTAATCAAATCTTAACCTAATACGTTATTTTATGTCCTGCCAGTGCCAGACAAAAATGTTCTTCATCATCATCTAATTGGGTAAGTGCTGCAGTGTCTCTTCTTCTTAAGCGAGTGTGGCCGCCATGGTTTAAAATATTTCGAGCTAGTGGATTTGGGTGTTGTTCAAGCCTTTTTAAATATTTTACTGCATATTTTGTAATCATAGTTTTTACTAATGGAACATTGAGATCCTTGTGAATATTTGAGTTTTTAACATACCAAGGGGCAGCTGTGATTATTCGAAGAAGTTTATTTTGTCGCCTTTGAATTTTTTCGATATTAGAGGCCGAGGCAGTGCCCCATAGTTGAATACCGTAGCACCAGATTGGCTTTAAGATGGAGTTGTAAAGTAAAAGTTTGCAGTCGAGACTTAGGACAGAGTTTCTTCCAATAAGCCAATGAATTTGGATGGCTTTTAGTTTCATTTGAGATAATTTTGCCTCTATATGGCTTTTCCACGTTAAACGGCGATCTAGATGAATACCGAGGTATTTTACATGCGAATTTTGAGGCACTAAATGATTATTGATTTTAATAGGGGGGCATGTTTCCCGACGCAAGGTAAATGTTACATGTACGCATTTTTGCTCATTGACCTTTATCCTCCATTGCTTTAGCCACAGTTCGAGTTGAAATATATGATCCTGTAGGTATCGAGATGCTTCTGGACTGTTTTCGTGCACGCTTAGAAAAGCTGTGTCATCAGCAAATGTTGAAGTTTGGGTGTAGTTGTTTATTGGCATATCCGAAGTATATATTAAGTATAAAAGTGGGCCCAGGATGCTTCCCTGAGGGACTCCAGCTTCAATTGGTTGAGGAGAGCTTAAATAATCACCTTCTTTAATAATAAACTTTCGACCGACTAAGTAGCTTTCTAACAGCTTGTGTGTGTTTACTGGTAAGTTTAGCTTCAATTTATGTAATAAGCCTTCATGCCAGACTTTGTCAAAAGCTTGAGAAACATCGATGAAGAGAGCGGAACAATATTTTCTTTCTTCAAAGGCTTTTCTTATTGCGTTTACTATACGATGGGTTTGCTCAATTGTGCTGTGTTCTCTTCTAAAGCCGAATTGGTGGTTAGGAATACATCTGTTTTCATTTAGAATTGGGGTTAATTTTGACGCTAACAGCTTCTCAAACAGCTTTGATATATTTGAAAGTAAACTTATAGGCCTATATGACTCAACTTTTGTGTGATCCTTTCCTGGTTTAGGTATCATGATGACTAAGGAAACCTTCCACTTTTGAGGATAGTATTCCAGGCGTAAAATAGCATTAAAAATTAAAAGAATAATTCTCCTTGCTATGCTGGGTAGCTCCAAAAGCATTTTGTTGCTGATCTTATCAAAACCAGGAGCCTTCTTGGGGTTTAAATCACAAATAGCCTTTTCGATTTCTCTTATCTCAAATCTAAGGGGAACAGGAGGTAACTCGACCGCCATATCGTGAGATATGTTTGGGGTAAATACGTGTTTTAAATGATTAACAAACAGATTTCCTTTTTCAACATCATTTCTTGCCCAACTTCCATTCAAGTTTCTTAATGGCGGATTAGCGACAACTGGCCTTGTGAGATTTCTAGCAGCACGCCATAACGAGTAGTCTGATTGTGGAGTTGCATAAAGTTCCTTAAGATATTTTTCCAGAGAAGCTGTTTTCTGAGTCTGCAGTAACTTTCTCAGCCTTTTTGTACAGTCTTTTAGTAAGTTCTTAAGTTGAGGGGATCTGTGCAATTGCCACTCTCTACGAGCTCTCCTTTTTTCAGACAAGAGACGCTCGACATCTGAGGAATATATTTTATTATTTTTGGTTTTTTTTGGGGGCAATACTGGAATGTTGAACAGCTAGTTTTAGAAAACTTTCAAAATTGACAATAGAGCGATCTATATACTCCGGTGTGCTAAGCGGAATATTTTCTGTGCAATGGGTACTGAGATATTTTTTATATTTTAACCAATTTATATGTGTAGCTGACGTCGCTATGTAAACAGAGGGAGATTCAATTCTATTGGTGTTTATTATAGTAACAATTGTAGGTGTGTGATCAGAGGATAATTCTATGGAAGCTTCAACGTTAATCGTTTCTGTGGGGATGTTGGTTGGCCGCTCGCGACAACATTTAAATTCATTTTACACCCAGTCTCCACCTAACTTGAAATGCAGTTAAAACTTAAAGTTAAGACTTGCTGTTAAAATGGTTATATGTTTATGGTGGCGTACACGTAGTGAAGTTAGAGTTAAAACTTTTCATTATTTTCAGTTCGTTGACGCGTCAAGTATGTAGCTACCGTGTGTTTGTGGAAAGTAATTAAAGTTATTTTATACTTTAATGTTTGTTTGTATTATATTTTTCACAAAAAGCAAAGTTTATTATGTGTAGTTTACAACCCTTTTAACAAATTAAATAAAGATGTCGAAAAACAACTACAAAATAGCGTACTGTCAAACTTAAACGTCAATTTATGTTATAAAAGACCTTTCAAAAGAAATGTTATAACAATCAAGTTAAAACTTTAACTGGAGCAGTCTCCACTTAACACTAACTTGCAGTTAGTGTTAAAGTTAGTCATTTTATGTTAGGTGGAGACCCCGGGTTAGAGATTGTATTAAACAAAACACGACCCTTTGGTGTTATAAGTCGTGACCCCCAGAAGGTATGTTTTGCGTTGTAATCGCCAGCAGCCAGGAAACAGGGCCCCAGTGACTTATAATATTTGTAATATTGGCTTTCTGATATTGCAAATCTAGGTGGTGAATATAGAGATGAAATTACTATGCTTCGATTTAGCTCTTCGACACAAATGTTCGTAGCTTGGAGATAATCTTCACGATGATCACACATTGGGTAGTGTTTAATTCGGTTTTTTATTAATATAGCAGAACCTGCACAAGCTCTATCTCGAGGGTCCTTGGTATCATATAGAGTATAACCATTAATTTTAAACGTATTTCTTGAGGTCAAATGAGTTTCAGAAACCATCATTTGTTTATTTTTAAGAAAGTATTCTAATTCATTGTTATGTTGGCGGATGCCGTTTGCGTTCCAAAAACAAATTTTTAAACAGTTCATGGCTTGTTAAGAATAGCTTGCAATAACATCGATTGCATTCTAAGAATTTCCTGCATCATATTACCCATTGTGTTTGTAAAATTATTTACTGTTTGCACTAATGTTTCCATGGTTTTTTCTAGACGACTTAGATTAGAAACTGGAGTTTCGTCATTACTTGACGAAGCGCCTTGCATTGGTACATTGTTTGGTTTTAAAACGTTAGCATAAGAGGTTCTGTTACTACTATGCTGCGGAGCCTGAAGATCATTACTGTTTACTTGATTAGTTACCTGCATTTGAGGGGGATTAGTTTTCGGTCCAACCGACTGCTTGACGATAGTATATACAGGGCATCCTCTATAATTGGCAGTGTGATTACCACCACAGTTGCTGCATTTTTTTACGTTGGGGTCGGTTTTAGACTTATCGCAAAGAACTGTACCGTGTAGCTCACCACATACTACGCAAACAGGGGGTAAATAGCAGTTTGCCCTAGTATGGCCAAATTCTTGGCAGTTCAAACATTGCACGGGACCACCTCTTTTGTGCTGCTCCTCTTTAGTTACTTTTCTGTACAGAATGTATTTTAAATCATAGATGGGATGCGTTTCATTTTTTTTAAGCTTAACGTCGCCGGGTTCAAACTCTACTCGAAAAAGTGGTTGGGGAATTTTTTCCCTATTTTTAATGTTTACTACATGTTTTACCTTGAAGCCTTTTTCTTCTAGGAATGTTTTGACCTCTTCTGGGTCCACACATGAGTCAATACCCTTAATCACTACCTGAAGACCTTTACTGCTTTTCAGTTGGTATGTATAAAAGTTTTTTTTTAGTGCTTCAAAGTTGTTTATAACTTTGCGAAAATCATTCTCATGATTGACTTGTATTTTTGTCTCGTTTATACTACCACGCTAGATAGCCGCTACGTAAAACGAATTTTAACCTATCACTGATATCAAACTCTTTATGAGCTCATTTGAATTTTGTTCCCTAAGATATATCGGGGGAGGCTTTGACGATTTTATGACGTTTGGTGCTTCAGAGGATTCATCCTCCAGAATTGCAAAACGATTTTGAGTATTTATTTTATCAAAAGTTGGTACTTTTGAGGCCGAAGCAACTGCTGCAGAGGCAGGGCTGCGTCCCCGTTTGAGCACTGTTATGTACCTGTCCATACCAACTTGTACTGTAGGCTTTTGAGAAATTTTTACTTGAGTTACTGAGTTGTCCATAGCGGCTGTTTTGGGGTTAACCGTATCATCACTTATTAAAGTTTTTTTTGGCTCTGCGGCAGCGCTTGCAGTTAACAAACTTGTTATTGTATTACGATCGACCGTATTTGTAAACAAATAGGGTGAGAGGGAACGGGTTCGAGTAATAGGTTTAGCCGTTAAGAAATTGCTATCATCGAATCTTTTTTTTGTTTCTACTTTTGTTTCGTCAACACTCACTGTAACATAAGCATTTCTTTCATTATGTTTTATTGTTTTTGCATTGTACGCATTCATAAGAGTTTTTTTTTTATTTTACAGTTTGTTTAATTGTGCTCTTCTTGTTATTTGTTGTTAAAAACCCCGATAATAAAAAAGAAGAATAAACAAAAACAAGAAATGTTTTTGCTTAAAATGTATGTATGTATATGTATGTATGTTCATACATAAATTTTTTTTATTAAATTGTAACTTTTATTATTTTAATTATTGACGTTTATGTTCACAAATCAAAAATTATTTTCAAGCGTCCAATTCGCTGATATTATATTATTTATTTAATAAATAATATTATGATTTTATAACAACTTATTTAAGTATGTTAAAAGAAAACAAAAACCGTATGCCGAGTTAAAAAAAAACACGTCTGCATTCAACGAGCACTGTGATAAAACTGGGACAAGATATAAAAGTATTTCCTCTGTTTTATTACCGCAATTTGCTTGTGCTTTAATTTTTCCGATGATTTCATGATTTTTGCCATCAGCAGTTCGAATTGTGGATTTAAAGTTCAGGATCGGTCACTTAATTTTTTCAACATTTTCAAAGCAATTTCGGCCTAAGCAGCTAATAGATGCTCCACTGTCCAGTAATCCTTTAAGCGTTTGTCCATTTAGATTTATTTCCATATAAGGTCTTATATCAAAATTACCGGGCAGTATCGCTGACGCTATTTCTTTTCTCTCGGTTTTTCTTCTTTCGCATCTTCGTCGGGTTTGCAATGTTCTTTGTTTAAGGCCGGGTTTTGTGTCATTAAGAATGTCTGCTCTTCGTTTAAGATAATTTTCCAACCTATTTTCATAAGGGATAATTTCCTTTAGTTTTCTTGCATTTTCCTGTTGGATGTTTCGACTTTTGTTTATTGACGGATTTGTAAAATAATGATTTTTTTCGTTTTCGGTTTCCTTTACGTCTACAGGGTCCCCAAGTAGGTAGGAAAGAAAATTGTCATTCACTGGAGCTGGTTTGTTTGTGAACATGTTGGTCCAGCTTTCAACACATTCTTTTGGAGGTTTCCCTGACATTTCGGACAATTTGGAGTTATAACGTTGTAGAACCCACACCTATAGCAAAAAAGATTTCTCTGTGTCAAAGTGCAGTCGACGCAGGAGTGTCCTGGAGTTTTACAATTCCATCAATTTATCGGTTTACTAGAACTATTTTGATGATTGATCACCTCGATCTGATACTGACCATTTTCTTCAGGCATTTCTTCATAACGCTGGGTCTCCACGTTGCAATATTTATTGCTAAGTACAAGCAAAAACGTCGGCAGAACAATGACAGAACAATGGAGCAATAATTGCTGAATTTATTGCTGGAGAACACTTGAAATTGCTTAGCCATAAATTTGCAATTTTTACCGCGAGTAGTCGTATAAAGTTTTGTGGCTGTACATATTTATAACAAATGTTTTATGTTGTATTTTGAAGTTGTTGTGAAATTTTCTTTTTTAAATTAATAAAATAATTAATTGTAATTGTCGTAGCTGTGTTTTGTATTACTTCTTTGTTTATTTGCGTTAAAAAAAAGTTGAATTGTTCTATTGAAAAAATAAAAATATACAAAAAAATAAATTCGTCGTTTGCTTCTGTTGATCTTGACTTTTATTAAAAAATATAATAAATAATAATATTATTTAAGGCGAATTCGCCTTGATATTATTTATTGATTGCTTTTTTAATAAATAAAAACACAAACAAAAAAACAACCGTACAGAGAAATGAAATGTCAGATAAATTACAACTGATTTGACAGCATATTGCTAAGCAATAATTGCTCAATCAATAAGAAGAGCAATCATTGCGCAATGGATTGCCACTCATGGCAATATGCGGTCTATACGTCGCAAATTTTATGGAGCAATGAAATTTGACGTTTGCCGCAATAAATATTGCTACGTGAAGACCCGGGGTAACGTATCTCATTTACTCTTCTTAAATTATGTGGTTGTTGACGAAATTGAGTTCTTTTTGAAAGATTGCGTTCGGCTCTACGACATTCTTCCAAAAGTTGATCCATGCTGGTTATATCCATTGGAAACAAAAGTTGTGCCACCCCGTCTTTTAAATTATCTTTTACTAATCTAACTAGCTCATATTCAGGAATGGAAAATCTTAACTGGTTTTGTAGTTTTATGATTTCAACAATAAAAATATCGGCGGATTCTGATTGATTTTGTCGCCTTTCCATGATTTTTCTTTGAATCTCAAAGTCGCTTTCATAACACCTAAATTTCCGAAGAAGATGGTACTTAAGGTGACCCCATTCACACGATGGATTTCGTCTTCGAAAGTCCCAAAACCATTGTTGAGCATTTCCGGTAAGGAAGTGGTGAAAACCTTTCATGAACACATTCCATGGGCACTGATAATCTTCACGAAGTGTTTCTATGCGAAAAACAGAATCTTCCACGCTGATTGATTGGTTGTTTCCGTCAAATTTAACGCCCCATTTTTTCATCTGTAAAGGTGTATTATGAAAAGAACCGAAGGTAAGGTTTTGTGGGATATATTGAGGTTGGGGTGGTTGATGTTGAGGTGTTATAAATGTTTGATCTGCATAATTTGGACGATTATTACGATTTTGGTTGGGTAGCTGGTTAAAATTAGCATTTCTGTTCCGAATGTCTGGATGGTTTCCAAATGTGGAGTTTATATCCGATCTTAACCCTAGAGTACTATTGATCGACGTTTCGACGAGCATCGCTTCCTTTCAATTAATTCACTTTTAAGTGGGTGTGTCTAACACTCTCAAATTTTGTATGCTGTTAGTAGATGATTTACTTTTGCTGTGTGTAATTGTGTTTTTTAAACTGCGTTGCTGGAACATTGCTTTTATTGGTTTTGTACTCGTCGAATCGTCGATGGTTAGTATTAACGTGACTTTTATTTTTCAACTTTGTGAGCAAATATTGCAAATGTTGTTACTTCAAACAATAGTGGCACCAATGTCCAGCTTAGGAGAAAATAAAAACGAACACAAATGAAGTATGTGTAGATCATGCCCATACGAAAAAATGACGAATGTCAAAATCAAAAAGTGATATATGCGAAAAACCCATATGCGGAGAGCACAAAGTTGAACTTTGTGACTCTGGCTCAAAGTGTTATTAAAAAAAAAAAAACTTTTATTTTTTTAAAGCCAAAAATGTTTTTTTTTAAGTTTTGACTTTTTTAGTTTTTCAGTTTTCCTAACAATATTTTATAGGTTATATATATTATATGTGCAACATAAAATAAAAACGTTCTTAAATTAAATATTTCGTTTATCTATATGAATGAAAATAATTTTTTTTTTATTTATAAACTTATAAGGTGCCATAATGATGAATATCATTTTTTTAAAAAGTATGTTTGGTTTTAAGCCAAAGTTATAGGCAGTTAAAAAATACATCGCCAAATCAACGATCATTAGTTACAACGTACGTAAAATATGGTTCGTACTCTAGGGTTAATGACTCACGAATTATTTGTGGTACTATAGCCATAAGGTTTTCCTGCATCTGTCTCATAATTGTAGCTTGTGCCGCTCCCACGGATGCACTGACGTATTCCCGTAATGATAAACCATCCTCATTAACGGCCATATCCGGACTTATTTCTTCGTTGAGGGTTGGCATCTGAGTCTGTTGTTGTATTCTATTCGAACGTTGTTGAGCTATTCCTCGAGCTGTCAAACTACTGTATTCCGGCGACCGTATCGTACTGACTGTTTCAGGCGATGATGATGTCTGAGGACCTAATCCTGGTGGAAATTGCAGAGACAGTAATGGAGTTATGACATTTGCACTTGTATACACTGGATTATTGCTGTCGTAGTCGTGAAATTGGCAGCTGTGCCCAAACTGGTATTTTTATTGGTTGCTGTTTTATTAGATCGGGTATTTCTGGTATTATGCGAAGTAGTCGCCATCGTAAATCTATGATTTTTACCCCACCTTTCCGTTTTCCTACTTAAAAATATTATGTATTTCTATATGAGTTTTTTCACCCTATACCACTTAACCTTTATATTGAAAAGTTTCAGACGAAAAAAATTAATAATATGTAAGCAGACTGGACTTTTTTTTGCAATTAAAGCGATGAGTATGTAGTAAAAAAAATCAATGGAATAAAATTTCAAAATGTGTAATATTCACAGTTTTCTAGTATGGTATGAAAAATGTACAAATAGACCTTGTTATACTTATGTATATTAGTTAGTTAATTTCAACAAATAACAAAAAACAAATACAAACAATTACATCTACATAAAATAAAAAAATTATATTAATTTTATATTTTATTTGTTTATTTCAGGTAAGTAAATAAATCGAAGCACTGGTTGGATTTGTAATTGAGTAAAAAAGGTAGTGTTGTGGCAATCTAAGAAAATCTACTGAATGTCACCAAATTTAAATAAATCTCAATAATTTTCTACTCCTAAACAATTTAATTTTAGGCATATAATATTTAAGATTAATTTTAACAGTATGATGTAAAAAAAATTTTAAATCACGTTTTTTCTAACAGAAAACGAAATAAATTTTTAACGGTATATCAATAAATTGTTTTACTTAAAAAGGTGTTGAAATGTTTCACAAGCCAGGACAAAACAAAAACAATTTGTCGAGCTTCCTAAATTGTCATTCCGCTATTAAGAATGCAGTCGCGATTGAACTCTTAACTATATAGCCCCTCGGAACAAGTCTTCTTGTATTATTAATAACACAATTAAAATTTAGAATTCTCCCAGTAATACATCATTCTCCTAGTTGCGTTGCGAGGCAGGAGTAGTATTAAAATACCTTCCGGGACATTGTGAGGTCTATATAAAATAATTGGTCTCTGGGATATGTTTACTTTTCAATTATAATACTGTATAAATTTATAAATAATATTAATGTATTGTTTTCTTTGAAAATTTTGTTTCGAAATTTAATTTAAACTTTTCATTCAGAAAGAAAATTTTGCTTGAATAATTAAATATATAAAAATATTTTTTTTAAATTAAATATTTATTTCATTGTAAGAAGTGATATTATACCAATATAAATAAGGAAAATTTCAAATAATCGCTAATTCATCATAACGGTATTGAAAAGAAAAATAAAATAGAGGTGAGTTAATGTAATACCACATTTAAAAATTCTAAAAATGAATTACATGTTTCTAATTCATAGTGAACGAAATCGAAATAATTTGTAAGATTTCAGACTATATTCCCGAAATAAACATTCCCCAGATCAATTACTATTTTAATCAACAAGTTTTGCATAAACCAAATTGGCATTTTGAAACTTGAAGGCGGGCGTATGACGATAAAGGGATATGATACAAGGGTTGATTTTTTTTAAAAGGGGGAACAAAAATTATCGTTATATTAAACCTAGCGTTTGATAATTTTCAATTTTAAAACCACAACACACATTCAGTAATCTTTTTTTTTTTTTTTTTTGTTTTGTTTGTTGTTTGCTCTTCTTTTATTCATTATTAAATTCAAATCTTTAGATTGTTTGAATATTTTAATATTATTTTTATAAATTAAAAAAAAAAAAAAAAAATAATAATAATAAATTTCATATAACAGTAAAACACTCAATTTACACTCATACACTCACTTTCCCACAAATACACATTCATACATAAGCATATGAATTGAAATTGTATCATTACATAAAACCCAAAACTGCAATTTTTTTTTTTTTTTTTTTTTTTTTTTAACTTATATCGAAAAAAAATTAACTCAAGATAAAATATTTTGAAAAATTCTAAAACTTACAACAACGATATCAGGCCTGCTGTCAACAACATTAATTTGGTGAGTTAAAATATTTAATTTTATTTAATTTATCTACTTAGTTACATTTCATATATTTTTTTTTTTTAATTCTTTTATAAAAAAAATAGTTAATTTTTATTCTAAATAACGGAAAAAAAAAAGAAAAATTTACAGACATTACACTAAACAACAACCATTTTCAAATTTTTTATAAATAATTTTAAATGATGTCACAAGATTTTTTTTATTTTTCTTAAATGACTTAAAATACATAAACAAATGTTAAAATGAATAACTAAAAAAAAACTTCTTTTAATTCCGTGAAAAGTTATTATATAATAATTGGTTAAGCTTATTCAGGGCTATTTACTACATTTTTAGTTTAGATTTTAGATAGCATGGTTGGGAGGGTAAAAGAAAGACAAAAAGAAATGCCATCTAATTCTTTTTATGACTATATCCAAATTTTGTCTTAGTTTTTTTTTTTGAAAGTGGTTATTATTTATGTTAGCTACCTATTTTAAATTAATGAGTGCGATTTTTAATCTGATTGAGGAAAACAAGAACACCACCCCATTGCCCTGAGCATGGTCGGAAAATTATAGGTAGCAATGATTTTCCTTCAGTTGGAGTTAATTAAAATTATAATAAATTAATTTAAATCGTCACATAAAAATTTAATGGCGCCCAACGTGGGGCCTCAGCTAAATAGCTTTAAATACTTAAAAATTATTAAACTGATTTACACAAAAGGTAAAATGGCTGATGCTCTAGATATTCCGTGGTATTAACTACTTTCTTTTTTTTATTTATTTATTTTACAATATTAATTTCTTGTATCTTGGATTTTCAGTTTATTGCAAAGATATTCTGAACTTGGTATATGAAAAATAATATTTTTATTTGTTCATGTTTTTTTTATTTGAGATTTTTGTTTCTTGGATAATTCTGAGATCTTACTCATAAACAGCATGTACTTTACTATTTCGATAAAAATTTTTGTTTCTAAATTTTTTTTTTTTTTGCTCAATTATTTATAAGTTGAGGATTTTTGAATTTGAAGTTATATTTAAATTCATACCATTCTTAAAATTATTGAGATCATTTATTAGTTTTCTTGCATATTTAATAATCTTCTTAATAGGATTTATTTGATTGACTGTTGCTGGTCGTTTAGATACTTATTTTAAAGGTTTTAAGTAATTTTTATTTTTTTTTTATTTTTTTTTTATTTCGTATTACTTTATGATTTTGTATTGAATATAAGTCATTTTTTTTTATGCTAATAGCCAATTATTAAAAGAGATATAACTTAGTAGCGGAATATAAACATAAATTGATTTGAATTTAATAAAAAAAAGATAAAATAAAAATGCCAATAACGCGAAGTCAAGATAATTTATTAAATATAGATGAACCTACTAATGTAAGCTTTACAATAGATTTGGAATCATCAAATATTACTCAGGGGAGTAAAACTCGGAGAGGAACTAAACAAACGAATCAAAATGGTGCAACGAATAATGTACCAAATAATTCACAGATTAGGCAAATTGTACAGGAATCTATGAATTCATTTCGTAATGATATGAGGGATTTTATATCCAATGAATTGTCATCAATAGTACATAATTTTAATACTCAACCTAGTGTAAATGAAGATCGACAAGAACACCACCCCATTGCCCTGAGCATGGTCGGAAAATTCATAGGTAGCAATGATTTTCCTTCAGTTGGAGTTAATTAAAATTATAATAAATTAATTTAAATCGTCACAACATGCGTAACGTAAGATAAATAACTTTTCACCGTATATATGTTTTTGAAATGCCCCCTATGTTGGGCGCCAAAATGTAACGACTCCTTTTTTTTTAACGTTTTTAGGCACGCTGGTGTTTGGCTGCGGCAATAGCTCGCCGGATGTGTAGGTTCTTCGTTTTTCTGTTGGTCGTTTACATTTAAATAAAATCGTGCCTAATTCTACTTCAATTTTTTTTCAAATTAAATTTACTTTGTGAAAACGGATTTCATTCATCGAGCTACCTTTCAGGAAATTCATTTAGCTAGGAAGAAGATGTTACTCTCCCTTTAGGCTTCCCTCCCCTATTGACATATCTCAGTCAACCTTGACACCTTAATATTGCCTACTATTCGATTTAAAGTGTCCCGTAACGCATCACCACATACCCCTTATCTCATTACTATCCAACCTGCAATTACACGACTTAGCACATGATGTCTACTTTGAAACCTGAAAAAAACTAATTTTTTTAGATGTATGAAATATTTTGAAATTTTAAGACAATTTATTAATAAATTTTATAAGAGAAACTTATATCCTAGCCAATGAAAACAACCAATAGTGTATACACATATAAATAACAAAAAAAACTAATATACTAATATTTTAATGTTAATCAATTTCATCCAATAAATATTTAATTCAATCGTATTTGTATTTACTAGGTATAATCTCTTCGTTCATTTATTATCTAATTATATTTATTTATTTCTTTATTCATTTATTAATAAATCAATTTGTTTATTTATTAATTCATTTATTTACCTATTTATCAATTGATTTATTTATTTATTTATCAATTGATTTATTTATTTAGTTATTTTTTTAGTTTATTTAATGATATTTTTATTAATTTATTCTATTTATTTAGTTATATTTTAGTTTATTTATTATCTAATTATATTTATTTATTTCTTTATTCATTTATTTATAAATCAATTTGTTTATTTATTAATTCATTTATTTACTTATTTATCAATTGATTTATTTATTTATTTATCAATTGATTTATTTATTTAGTTATTTTTTTAGTTTATTTATTGATATTTTTATTAATTTATTCTATTTATTTAGTTATATTTTAGTTTATTTATTTATTTATATTTTAGTTTATAGATTTTTTCTTTTTAACTATTTTTATATTTATTAATTAAGTTGTTAAATTATTTATTTATTTGTAAATGTATGTATTTACATTAACCGTCACAAAAACAACGGAAATAAACAATTTAACGAATACTTAGATATATTAGATTTACATAACTGCTTTTCCCTCTATTATTTCCAAGCTATTATTAGTTTTATTATAATTAAGAAAACCGGTTGTAAGCAATAATATTAGAAATTTATATTATACACTATTATAGTGGCCATTTATTTACGATATTCCACGAACACTAAAAATTTCTAAATTATTATTTACAAGATGTTAGTAATAAACTAGGCATATAAAAGCATAAATATACATATGTATACAGAATAATAACACTAAATGTACGCACAAGAAAAATTGTGAAATAATCCTAGGTTGATTAGTCGATATTAAATATTTCTTTTTTTTCTTTAAATCTCAATAGAAGTTAGTATTTAGTTAGGTTCCACTGTATTTGAGACAACTATTATTTTCTTTCATTATAGCATAGTGGTTCAATTATGGCAATTTGGTTTAAACACTTGCTTTTGTGGTTATGGAGGTTAAAAAAAAATATTAAGGAATTTTTTTAGTTTTATATTCCCTTTATCATATTTTTACTCACTCGGGATATTTGGTGTGTTGGAATTTCAACAGATGGTGCTGTCACATCAAATTTATCCTCGCTGAGATAAGCAAATTTTGTTGAAGATTCCCAGAATTGTATACCAAAATATCCTACATTAAATTGGGATACAGAGGTATGTAATACAATTCACTTCTTTACAATTCTATTTTTTTACTTCTTACCCGAGGATGCTTAGTCAATTGACAAATATTACTTATTTGTCCAATTTGTGGTAAAATAAATCTCTAGTTGATGGTGGTTTTAACTAAAATAAAACTACGTTAAACTTTATAAATATCCGGATAGTATGCAATTTTCCCCATTTGACTCACCATTCAAATTAATATCCCCACATACCAGTCACTTTTACACCAAAAAATATTCTATTATTGTCTTACTAACTTAATGTGATGTTTCTATCAAAGTAGTTTTACCAAGAAAGATCCCAGTTACAGGATGTGAAATTGATGAACCCCATGTGTCATACTACGTATGTTTGCATCACTGCAATTTTTTTATCTTAAATATTGGCAGTTATCTTGTTATCGATTCAAGTAAATGATCCAGATAACGTCAAAAAAAGAAGAATTTTTATTTATTTACAAAGTGGTTTTTCAAAAAAGCAATTTTAATCTTATTGAGCAACGATAAGAAAAACTATAAAGAAAAAATACTAAACAGCATTCGGCATGATTAAAAGTAAGTACATTTGTAATTCATCATACTGGGATTTCTAGATTTGTATCTTCATTTATTTTCAGTGAAGAATAGACGTTGTTCGTGGCCGTCACAACTATATCAATATCGGTTCAGATTTTTACGCTCTATCGATTGATACTATATATGCACGCGGAATCGTTTTCGAGTTATTAGTGAAAAACTAAATTTATACATGTACATATAGAGAAAATTTAAAAAGTTTGCTGCACTATAACTTCCCTCCCCAAGTCTCTCAGAAAATAAACTATATCAATATCAATTCTGATTTTTACGCTCTATCGATTGATACTAGGTAGATATATGCACGCGGAATCGTTTTCGAGTTATAAACGTAAAATTAAATTTGTACATGCACAAGTTTTGTAACTTTTAAGTTTGCTGCGTTATAACTCTTTATTGCAAGAGTGTCATTTAATAACCTATATTGATATCGATTTAGATTTTTATGCTCTATCGATTGGTAGTACATACATAGACCCGCGCTTATTTGTTTTCATTTTATAAACTCAAAACTATTTTTATTTTTTTTTTATTTTGCTTAAAACTAAAAGTTTTTGGCGAACTATTTAAGTTATAATGCCAGGGTATCACACAATTTTTGGAGCTTCAACCACAAAACCTAGTTCGACCTAAACCTTCGTATAGGAAGGCGAGAGCTTCCAGAATCCGCTCCAGAGTATTTTGGTCTCCACCAGTAAACGTCTGAGTTATTTCCTTGGTACTCCACCAGTAAAACGTCTGAGTTATATATGGTTCTCCACCAGTCACATTGAGTTAAATTTGGTTCTCCACCAGACAACACTTAAAAACATTGAGGTTAAAAACGATTGCATATGGTTAATATAGAAACCGCAAAAACTGTAACTCGGTACAGTTATACGACGCCGAACCACTAACCAATGCGGGATGACAACGCAAAACGCACGAAAAGCAGACAAACAAGAACGACCTGTTTGTCCTTAAGAAATAATGACAAAAAGCGCGAGCTGCTTCTCCACTCAGAGCAGTTTTACGAGTGAACTCAAAACTATATGCATGTATTAATATACATGCAAAACAAAGCGCACGTGTGAGTAAATACTACTTTTTTATCAACTGTGGAAAAGTTTACCAAAAAACCAAAAGTTTGTTTTCTTGTCACACGTGGAAATAAATAATTAAATTATAAAATTGCAAAGTGTGTATGAAAGCAATTTAAGTGGTAATTAAAAATATGGGCCATGTGGAATGTTGTGAAATATAAACGTCTCTTAACCGACCAGTTAAAGTTGCAAATTGCATGCAGTTTAGAAACATGAAAAATGCCTTAATATCGGTGGTAGATGATGAGATTTTTAGGCAAATGTTTCAATGGAAGATGCCATAGATAAGAATTTCACTGAATCCATTAATTTTAATACCACTGAATCGGAAATTACCTTATGAACCTCTAAAGTTTTCATGGATAATGAGTTAACTAGCAAAAATTATATTCACAACAGAAATCTCAAGAGCAAAAAACATTTTTATATGTAGTGTCGTCGAATTTTTTTAATTTTAAACGATTTCTAAATAAAACAGCGAATTTGATAAATTATGAATAAACAATTCATTGATGCCTGTATTCATAAAAATATTTTTAATTTAATAAAGGATTACGATTTTTTTTAGCTGTTTTATTGTGTTTGTTTTATAATATTTCAGTAACTTTTTTTTAAAATGGGTGGTGTTAAGCGATTTATTACTAAATATACTTTCTATTTAAAATATTGAGCTATTTTTATTGTGTCTGTTTTATAATATTTCAATAATTTTATAAAGAACAAAAGTTGTGAACATATAAAATCTAAAAAACCATCTTCCAGATCAAAATCGCAAAATAATTTAAAAAATTAAATTTTTTTTACCTTTTTCCCCTGTTTAGGTCCATAGATAGCAAACCGTTCAAAATTGAAGGAAACAATCGACCACAAAAATGTACCTAAGATCTCAATTAACAACTTTCTAGATCATATGAACTTCCTAGGAATGATTCTTAACACCGGTTAGGTAGTCGCAAAAGTGAAAAATTTCCCGAAAATTTTTTAATTTCATTGGTTTTTTCTTTACTTCAACATTGAGATACTATGCTCCCTAAACGGTGTTAGGAATCATTCCTAGGAAGTTCATATATTCCACAAATTTGTTTACTGAGATCTTGGGTACATTTTTGTAGTTGATTGTTGCCTTGAATTTTGAACGGTTTGCTACCTATGGATCTGAACAAAGGGAAAAAGGTAAAAAAATCGAATTTTCGGGAATTTTTTCACTATTGCGGCTACCTAAACGGTGTTAAGAAACATTCCTAGAAAGTTTATATGCTCTAGAAAGTTGTTTATTAAGATCTTAGGTACATTTTTGTAGTTGACTGTATTATTGAATTTTGAACGGTTTGCTACCTATGGACCTGAACAGGGGAAAAAGGTAAAACAAATCGAATTTTTTAAAGTTTTTTGCAATTTTGATCTAGAAGATGAAGTTTTTCAGATTTTATATGTTCACAACTTTTGTTCTTTATGGCAAGAGCTAATTTGTCTCAGAGGGTTAGTCAAAATTCCGAACGGTTTGCAAGATATGAGTCTGAGAAAATGATCACTTTTTTGCAAAAATGACACCGAGCCCCCAAATCTTTAAGGGCCCATATAAAAAGTGCATGACTTTGGGCACAACTGGAAGACACGGGTCTTTTTTTTTTGGTCCTTTATGGTTTTTTATTGTTCGTATATGGTTATTTTTGCATGACTTAAAAAATTACACACAGTGTAACACTGTGCTCGAAATTGACACATTTTTAGACAAGCTGGGCAAATGGCGTTTTAGCATAATTCGGGTACGCTGAATCCAATGGTGCCCACCGTTTGTTAGGTTAGCTCTTGTTTTTGAGATATACCGTTATTTCGAAAATGGAGGAGTTTATTTAACATATATTTGCGTAACTCAAAAAGGGTTTAGTTTATTGAAATTACTAAAAAAACCGAAATTCCGCTAAACTAAATGAGGTCGGTTATACATTTTATCCCACTAGGGGCAACTCCTGGGCATTTATGGGACTTTTTCTTCAATATATCTCTAGTCTGCATTGAACATTTTGTATGGAAGCCCCCTTAAGGAATGGAGATAGCGCGTAGGTATGTTCGAAATAAATGATTGAGATAAAAATAAAGTGGGGTTGGTCATACATTTGACCCATCTAGAGGTATCCTAGGCGCTGCAGAGGCAAAATTTAAGTATTTCATTAAACGGCCATATTTGTATGGGAGCCCCTTAAGGGGTGGAGATATATGCGAATTGTTTTGAGAAAATGTTAAGAACAAAAAACTAAATGCGGTCGGCCATACACTTTATCCCACTAAGGGCAACTCCTGGGCATTTATCGGACTATTTCTTCAATATATCTCTAGTCTGCATTGAACATTTTGTATGGAAGTCCCCTTAAGGAATCAATGATTGAGATGAAAAATAAAGTGCGGTTGGTCATACATTTGATCCATCTAGGGGCATCCCAGGCGCTGCAGGGGCCCAGTTCAAGAATTTTATAAGACCGCCAATGTGTATGGTTGAAATTTTTAAATTTAGCCGGTACAGCGCGTAGGAAGCTCCTAGATGGATCAAATGTATGACCAATCCCACTTTATTTTTCAGCTCAATCATTTATTTCTAACATACCTACATGCTAGCTCCAATCCCTATGGGGGCTCCCATACAAAGTGTTCAATGCAGACTAGAGATATATTGAAGAAAAAGTCCCATAAATGCCCAGGAGTTGCCCCTAGTGGGGTAAAATGTATGACCGACCTCATTTAGTTTTTTGTCTTTAACATTTTCTCGATACATACTTTCCCCTTAACACCACTTCTAAGGGGGGGCTCCCATACAAATATTGCGTTTTATGAAATTCTTAAATTAATTAAAATTTGTCGACTTTTGTGAATAAAATCAAAAGTTGGTAACAGATTTTAATCATTTATAGCTTGTTTTGTTTGCAGCTTCGTTTTTTATATGTCTGCAGAAGCCTAGGTGCATTTTTATGAATTTTTAAAAAACAAAAATTTCGAAATATTGATAAAAAAAAATTATGTTTCTAAAACGACTGCTAATATTAAAACAAAAAAAAATACTTTTTTAAAAGGAAATTTTATTGCGGAATTTCGGTCTTTTTAGTAATTTCAATAAACTAAACCGTTTTTGAGTTAAGCGAATATATGTTGTGGAACCTCCTCCATTTTCGAAACATTGGTATATCTCGAAAACGAGAGCTAATCTAAAAAAACCATTGGATTCAGCGTGCCCGAATTATGCTAAAACGCCATGTGCCCGGCTTGTCTAATTTTGCAACAAGCACAGTGTAATTGGAAAATGCAGCTAGGCTTCTAATTTTTCCAGACATATAAAAAACAAAGTTGTTTACAAGTTTAGATTTAATTCACAAAACACAAAAATTTTTATTAAATTTAAGAATTTCATAAATCGCCATATTTGTATGGGAGCACCTCTAAGAACAAAAAACTAATGGAGGTCGGTTATACTTTTTATCCTCCTGGGGGTGGCTCTCAGACTGTTATGAGAATTTTTCTTCAATATATTTCTAGCATACATTGAAAATGTTGTATGAGAGCCCCCTTAAGGAATGGTGATAGCGGGTAGGTATGTTAAAAACAGGGCTGTGGAGTCGTCAAGAAAAAAATGTAACTCCGACTTTATCCGCTGAAATTTTTTAAGTACGACTCCAAATCCTACTGTAATTTTGATGCTAACTGCCAGGCACACAATATCTACAAGAACATTTCTTTCGCATATATTTATATTGAAAATAATAATAAAAAACTAAAATTTGTTTTTGTTTTCTGTATAAATATACGAAAGAAATTTTCATGTCGACATCGTGGGCCAGGCAGTAAATGTATCTGAGACTGGTCCTTATTTGACTTTTAACTTTTTTTAATGCAATACCCTTTAAATGGTTAAATATAGTAGAAAGAAAATTATTCTGTTAATTTTAAATTGTGCCGCATTGAGCTTTAACATAGTTATTTACATATGAGTAGGTGAGATGCAATATACCTATCAAGCCTTTGCTGCAATAGAGTCATAACTTAAATTTGAATTTTCTAGTACCTTAAAATTCAATTCTTCTCTTTAAAGTTGAGTATATAAGATATTATATACGCGATATAGTGTCCATGGACACTGTGACACTTTTGAAAATGGCATAATGTCCGTGGGCATAAAGACACTTTGCAAATGGACATAATGTAATTTTTAAACATGTCATAAGGTCCATAATTACTAAAGAAGTTATATACAAAAAAAAGATCTACATACATACACCCAGAGAAAAAACGTGTTTTATTATGGTCACAACCAACAAAACTATTTTTAAAGAAACTAATTAAACCATAATATAATTTTCGGTGACAATAATTTGGTTAAATTAAACATAATATGGTTAACATTTTTTTAAAATGGTTTTTTTTCTGGGTGTATATATTAAATACATGTATAACGAAAACACTTTTGGGCGCAAGGATTTTCTCCTCTATAGTATAACAAATACCGGCTGCGCTTACTAAAGCGTCTCGGTATAGAAGGCCTTCGGCCGGGCGCAAGGATTTTCTCCTCTATGATGAAACATGTATCGGCTTCGCTAACCAAACACAGCCGGCCTTCGGCCGTCCGCAAGGATTTTCTTCTCTATGGTTTAACAAGTACCTGCTTCGCTAAGTAAAGCTTCTATAATCTGTCTTGTTTTCGAACGAAGGCCTACTACGCAGATACGCTTTAGTTAGCGAAGGCGGTATTTGTTATAACAAAGAGAAGAAAATCCTTGCTCCGGGCCGAAGGCCTGCTGTGAAGAGAAGCTTTAGTTAGCGAAGCCGGTACTTGTTTTATCATTGAAATGAAAATCCTT
This sequence comes from Pollenia griseotomentosa, assembly GCA_963931875.1. NCBI lineage: Eukaryota > Metazoa > Arthropoda > Insecta > Diptera > Polleniidae > Pollenia > Pollenia griseotomentosa. The sequence goes on along the minus strand of CAWVPA010000015.1, from coordinate 43,520 downwards.
GCGCCCGGCCGATGGCCGGCTGTGAAGAGAAGCTTTAGTTAGCGAAGCCGGTGAAGGCCGGCTATGCTTTCGAGTTTGTAAACATGTTGTGGATATTATGACACTCTACGGAAAAATATTTTAAAGAAAAAGTCCCATAACTGCCAAAGAGTCGGTCAAAGCGGGATAAAATGTATGGCAGACCTCCATTAGTTTTTTGTTGTTAACATTTTCCCAAAACATATGTACTTGCCCTTTATCACAACTTGTTAGGGGCGCTCCCATACCAATATTGTGTTTAACAAAATTCTTAAATTTATTTAAAAAAACCACAATACTAATTATAAATAAATTTAATCAAAATAAAATGAATAAAATCAACTTGTAAACAGACTTTAATCTTTAGCCCCAGTATTCACAAACAATTTTTAAATTTAACAAAGGTAAAATTTTCATAGAAAATTTGTTTTGTAAACCTTTTTTAAATTTTAAAATTGTTTATGAATTTTATTTTACCAAAATAAAAAACTAAGTAAATAAAAAATAAGTGTTGTTATATTTCATATTAAGTAAACATTTTTGCGGTTTTTATGTAAAAAGTCGCTGCATTTCTGGAAGTTAGCGAGTAAATAAATGCTTAATGGTGTTGATAACACTTAATAAATTGAAAGAAACCTGCATTACCGGTACCAAAATATTGTGAAAGTATGGCAACATGAATTTTCATATACACAGAGTTTTTTATGAAGGCCGGTTCCCAGTGAAAACGTAACGTAATTACTGGACCCCTATGAAGGCAGTGCATACTAAAAACTGTTTTTCTAAGACTTGTAGGAAGTTTTGGAGAAAAATATTGTATTTGGGTTTCCAAATTGTCGAAATGCACAGAATTCGATAAAAAAAAGTTAATAATTTTGCGGTCCCCAACACATCGCCATGACATATAAATAAATATATGATTATATACATAATTATATAGGTATATACCTATAGGTATATAGATATATTTAAAGATAGATAGATACTCATCTCAATCTATCAAAAATGTCTATATGCGTATTGTACAATTTACATTGTACACACATCTAGTTTATTGGTTTTTATTATTTGAAATTGAATTACATATTTATTGCGTATTGATCTAATGTGGCTAAGATTACTAAACATTGAATTGTAACCGTTGTTGTATCTTTGTTATGAGAGTAAGTGTAGAGAATTCTTGAGAGCGTAGAGTGAATGTTGCGGCTAAGCTACAGTACGTTTACTACATTTAGTACTCAAACTTATCCAGCCTTCGGGTCGGATAAACGCTAAGGTTGCATAAGTTTGAAAGTTGTTGAATTCACTTGCCTGACTGCACTTAACCGCATACGTTGTCTAGAATTCTATACTCTAAAATTCTATTCTCAAATTATTCTATTTAAACTCAATTGAATTCTAAAACTAATTATCTTTTAACATTAACGTAAACTTAAATTAAAATTTGCTGAAGTTTAATAATAAACCATTTTTGTAAGCTAAAATTAAAATCTGAAGGCGTTCTAAATTCAAAGGCATCCCTTTTCCCAAGGTAAGCATTGCTATACACATCCCAGTATCCTCTAAGGAAATTCTCACCCACATAATACCCTTTTATTCCCCTACCCCGCAACTACTTCTACTTATTCTGAGGAATAAGTAAAAGATTCGTCGCGTTTACAGATTTCCCCTTCTCTGATCCCTTAAGAGAAGGAAATCTGTAAAAGTGTAATATTTAGGCTCACCAGAAGTCCAAAAATATTCATGGTCCAGTCGAACCAGGAGAAGTAAGCCAGGAGAGTGGAGCAAATAACCATCTGGCCACCCCAAAACGAAAAACATAACAAGAAGAAGTTTAACATTCTCTTTTAAGGCGAAGGAAAAAATGAGGTTACTGATTCAATGCGCATTAGTCTTATTTGAACAACTACAAGAGTGAGTACCTCAGAAAAAAGTTAAAAAATTTTTAAAAAGTAAAAAGACAATAAAATCATTAAAGTGTGTGAAAAGTGTCGGAAAAAAGAAGCTCTATATATGTGTGTGGAAAAAGTGAAGAAAAATTTAAAATAAATTATATTGTAGAAGCGGCATATGCCGCCATTTTGACAAGTAAAAAAAAAGTACAAAATAATTCAGTGGTGTATGTATACTTAGTAAGAAAAAAGAAAAGAGAAAAATTAAAGTAAATACGGCGAAAAAGCGCCATTTCAGTAAGAAGAAGAAGAAGTAGAAAAGAAAAGTATATAAAGTAAAAAAAGCGCCATCTTAATAATTGGTTACATGATACAGGTTAAATACTTCATTGGAAAAAATAAAACAAAAAGTTCAAAATTAAGTGCTAGGTAGATAATAACGTGATTGTTAGTGAGTACATAGTGGTTTAAGAAGTATATGACAATTTCGCTGGAGAGAGGGGTAAAAGTTTAACCAAACTTTATCCTTTACATCATTAAGTACATACATACTGCACTGTGCGCAGCAATAGCAAAAACATAAGAGAGAAGCGAAAAAACAAGCAGTGAATTTACCCCTTAAAGGCAACCGCAGGGTCAACAAAAAGTTAAGCGCATCCAACAACAACAATTAAGGAGAAGAAAACCAAGGTATTTAAAAATAAAATTTATAAAAAAGGAAGAGACAAACATTGCATAAACACAGCATCCACATTTCCCCATACACATCTTGCTCATTCCACTAACAAAGTTCGTAACGTTCTCTTAATCTGTTAGCCCTTTAACTCCCCAGCGGGAAAACTCAGAAGACCTTCTTACTTCAGGCCTTTTTAAAGGCCTGCTTAAAAGATTTTTTGATTCAATTACTATTCTTATCTAACTGCTAAAGAAGGCCTCACAGAAGGCCTCGGCTCTTTCGTATAAAAGATAAGATACACCTTCCACACTCGCTTCTATGAGAAGGGAGCACAGAAGGAGTAACATTTTTTGTATTGTTTTTTTGCACAAGCAAAAGCAAAATCAATTTTTTTAGTCCCGTTACCCTTCTTATGTACCTGCTGAAGAAGGGAGAGCGGAAGGCCTTCTCCGCAATGACAACGTGTGTAAAAAAGATATGAGTATGGAATGGAGCAAGAAGGGCTTGTACATCCAAAAGAAGGGGTACAGAGGCCTTCTAGAAGGCCTCCCTACTCCTTCTTTTTCCCGCTGGGTCATTCAGTACACACATACACACACATAAAAAGAGTAGTAGTATAGTAAGGTTCATAATTATTGTGTTGCGATCTCTTAAATTAATAAAATACCCAGTAGGGAAATACAGGGCTCTTACATGGTTATCTGTAAAAAAAAAAAAAAATAACACACACACCCACACACACACACACACACGGCGTTTATTGTAAAGAGTCAAGTTAAATGCTCTTTACATTTCAAAAGAACAGTAGTGCGCTCAATTAAAACAACAATTTAATGAAAATTTTAATTTGTTGGGAAAAATTAATAGGAGTCGTAATACTGTGATTGAAATAAACAGAAAATTACAGTCCACTAAAGGTAATTTCGTACACTTAATGAAAATTAAAATTTACAATAAAACATGTATCATTATTATTTCATTTTCTATTATATTGTACTATATTGAAAATTTTCTCATCATACATATTAAACATATGCTACATTGATTTAAAATTTACCAATTATATACGAAATTAGAGTTGATTAGAGGGAGTAACAAACCATGAAAATCGGAACTATTTAAATTTCCAGGGAAAAATTTGTATATTAGTTAAAATTGGAACAAATTTTTCCAAGGCCCGAACTCTGGGTTGACCCCATTTCTAAGTACGCGGAGATTCATCGAATTTATTAAGAAATCAATATCTTTTCTTAAATGCAACCTCTCGAATTGCAAATTGAGTAAAATTTAAAGTGCGTATGCGGGTACTAAAAAATTAATAAATTTACTTTCACGCAATTCATCCAATTGCGATTGTAGTAAATTTTTAAGTGCGGAGTCGGTTATATTAAAAAATTAAATTAAATTTACTTGCATGCAATGTCTCTAATTGCAAGGTTTGTAATAATTTTAGTGCATATTAGACTTTATTAAAAGTTGAGTAATATTGAGATGCAGTGTTCCTAATTAAAGGAGTAACCGAAAATCAAAAGCAGCAAGGAATAAATAATGTGCATAAGAATTTGGAGAATAGTGAAAATTTACCAATTAAGCAAAATTTGGAGTATTCATAAATTAAATGAAAAGTGAATTTATATTTTCACAATTATATTTTTGATTTCGACGTAAATAGAATTGAAAATGGGTATAAAATTTAATAAAATGTAAAATGATCAATTGTAATGTATTTATTTAATTTAAAATTTGAAAAAAATAAAGCATTGTTACATCAAATACAGCTCACAATTTATTTTTTTTACGATTATATTACTAAGCGTTGTGAGTAAGGTACTAGGCTAAATCAAGTGGGAAATTGTGGTTTTGGGAAATCAGTGGATAACGTTCGAATTTTCCAAAGGGGAAATTTTATACGCATTTTCGTTAATTATCGAGGCCATCCCATGTAAAATAAAATAACAAGCTTCTTAAATTGAAAAAATTAGGACGTTACATTAAAAATACTTTTGAACAAAGTTTAAATTTCCCATACGGAATAGAACCATCAACATTCTTAAATTGAATAAAGGGTTAAAATCTTTGCATAAAGTATAAAATTCTCACATTAATATTTTAAAATAGACGAGAAATCTACATACATTTTAATTTTACCATATACCAATTAATTAATTAATCTTCTTTTAATGAATAAAAATCCAAATAAAATTTAAATTTACCATATACCAATTAATTAATTAATCTTCTTTTAATGAATAAAAATCCAAATAAAATTTAAATTTACCATATAAACTGGAGTTAATACTCTTACATTGAGAAAGGGTATGGAAATTTAAAAAAGAAAAATTTACTTTTTCAAAGGAAAATAAAATCTCAAGGAAATAATTAGCTTCTTAATTTAGGGATTATGCGGCAAAACCCCAAATAACTTTAACTCGTTTACAGCAATAAGCTTACTCGAATAGTAAGTCAAATTTAACCTTACACCTAAGGGTGGCATTTTTCACTAATAGTTGCATTTTTTTTCTGAAAGAACACAACCCCTTCAACCCCTTTTTTACCAAATAATTTCAGTTGGAAACGTATTGGAAACCCGTTTTTTATAGGTGAACCGAGCGATTCATACCCTACAAGTATTCGACATTTTTTTTAACCTATTATATCTCTATTCATAATAAAGGTTTCAAAGTTAAGCCTAGAAGTAGAAGGCTAGCAGTTAACCACTTGTAAATTCTTTATATATTTAATTTCTCGTTACAATTATGCCGAACGCAAACGAAGGCTCTGATCCTTGTTTTAATACCCTCTACAAGGAGCAGTTCCTTTTCGACTGTGGGAATCTGCGCCAGTTCGGTGAAAGTTTTGATGTAAGTACCATACAGGATCATAATGAGTCGACACTGGAGGTTAAATTAAGAGAGCTGGAAGCAGAGTGGGCGAACTTAAAAACCTCTTACAGAAAGGTAATGGTGACTACAGATGCCTCAGTTGGGGCCGAATTCAAAACCCAAGCCAGGGACGATTATGCAACGTGTTCGGAGATATATGAACAATGTTATTCACAGATTAGTGAAATTTTAAAGATAAGCCGAATCGAGTCGTCTCCCAACCCGGCGTTCCAATCAACGTCGAGATATGGCCACCAAGAACCTAACCTAATGCCCAATACAGTGGATAGTTTTATAAAATTGCCTCCATGTGACACGGAGGTTTTCAAAGGCAGTTATGAACAATGGCCCTCCTTCAGAGACATGTTCACTGCGGTATACATAAATCACTCTAGGTTATCTCCCGTAGTAAAACTTTATCATCTACGAAACAAAACCAGAGGTGAGGCTGGGGCCATCGTAAAAAGATATACCCTCGCGCATGAAAATTTTGAGTTGGCTTGGAATGCGCTGAAAATAAGATATGAAAATAAACGCGTACTGGTAGATAACCAGATAAAAATGCTTTTTGATATTCCAGCAGCGACCAAAGAAGATAGCGAGGCAATTCAAAGAATACAGTCTGCCGTCAATGACTCGCTGGCCACCCTCAGAACTCTTGGTGTTGAAGTAGACAGCTGGGATCCAATTCTTATAAGGTTGATATCTACAAAATTACCAGACGCAACTCTTGCGTTATGGGAGCAATCGCTCACGTCCCGCCGGGAGCTGCCAAAGTGGAGTCAAATGTCACAATTTTTGGTAGAGAGGTATGAAGCGGTGGAGCGACTTAAGAGTATACGAAATTCTAAGCACTGTTTTACCCTGTCGAACACATCACAGTCAACGGTGCAGACCTATGTTTCCCAGGAAACCAAAAACTCAAATTGCAAATTGTGCAAGGAAGACCATGGGTTGAGAAACTGCCCTAAGTTCCGTAATTTTACTGTACAGCAAAGAGTGGATTATGTATTTCAAAATAAATTTTGCAATAATTGTTTGGGAACTTCACACCTCAAGGCAAATTGCAAAAGTAAGTATACATGTTTGGTCTGCAAGAAAACACATCATACCCTATTGCACATGACTAAGGGAGCTCCGGATTTGTCTCAAGAGTCTCGGAGGATAGATAGTTCGACTAAAGGAATCAATTCACTAAATTCTGCCCCTAAAACGGTGCGAGTTGAAGATGACCGCCAGGCAGAACGGGCAACAACATCCTCAAGGGTACAAGCCAATTGCTCTGCAGGGAATGAAAGCATCCTATTGCGGACTGCATTGATGCAAATTGAGCACCAGGGAGAAAAATTTACGGTAAGAGCTCTTATTGACCCGGGGTCTCAACGAACCTTCTTAACAGAAAAGGTCAGAAGTCGCCTTCAGCTCCCGTATAAAAAATCCTATTACGAAATCGTGGGGATAGGAGGCCAAAAGCAATCTGCATCTAAAGAATGCGAGCTTACGCTGTACGCGAAAAGAACAGACACCAGAATATTCATAAAGGCCATAGTGTTACCGAAAGTTACGAAGCGACTCCCAACCTGTTCATTCCAGGCGCCCAGCTGCAATGAGCTGGATACTCTAGATTTAGCCGATCCCTCATTCAATAAATCAGCACAAATAGATTTAATTCTCGGCAACGACTACGAGAGGTTTATAAATCTAGAGGGTATTAAAAAGGATGTTTGCGGCCAAGCGTCCGCGTATAATACCGTATTTGGCTGTGTGCTAAGTGGTCCCATGCAGGCCCAAGTAGCGCACACTTTTACCACTTCAGTGACTCAATCCGATACTGGTGAGCTAAGTGCCCTTTTGAAAAGATTCTGGGAGGACGAAGAAATACCCACCGATCGGCCGAAGTCGGTAGAAGAAGAAAATTGCGAGAGAATTTATAAGGAAACTACCACAAGATGTGAAGATGGTAAATTTATGGTACGATTACCGTTCAAACCTGAGTTTCTGGATAAAATCCATCTTGGATCATCCCGCTTTACCGCCCTGGCACAGAATGCTAGAATGGAACAAACCCTAAATAAAAACCCCGAACTCAAGTCACAATACAAGGCCGTGCTAGAAGAATATTTAACGCTGGGGCACATGGAGGAAACAACTTCTCAGGAAATTCAATCGAATGGTAAATATGAATCTTTTTATTTACCCCATCATGCAGTGGTAAGACCCGAACATAAAACGACAAAGGTAAGGGTGGTATTTAATGCCTCCAGAAAAACAAAGTCACAGGTAGCTCTGAATGACGTACTTTACACTGGGCCAACGCTTCAGAACGACTTAATAACAGTCATTCTAAAATGGAGAAAATATCGTTACGTTTTTAGTGGCGATATACAGAAAATGTACCGGCAGATTTGGGTTCACCCGGAGGATAGAAAGTACCAAAGAATTGTATTTCAAAATCAGGATGATGACACAGTTAAGGATTACGAGTTGAAAACCGTAACTTTTGGCGTAAATTGTGCCCCGTACCTAGCCATTCGCACCCTGCTGCAATTGGCCTCTGAATGTGAAGTTACGTCCCCAGAAGCGGCGGCAATTCTTCGCGGCCAAACTTATGTTGACGACATATTAGCAGGAGGGTATACTATTGAAGAAACTCTTTCGACACTGAGACAACTAATCAGTGTGTTGAAATCCGCTGGATTCCCTTTAAAAAAGATAACCGCTAATATTAATGATTTACTTTCTGATTTACCAGCCGAAGATTTATACGATTCCAATTTTCTTAGGTTTCACGAGGCGAGTTCCACTAAGACCCTTGGGATTAAGTGGAATGCACTATCGGATGCATTCACTTACAGTTTTGATCCCATTGAAAAGGTTACAAATTTAACAAAAAGGCAGATTTTGTCATCAGTTGCAAAACTGTTTGATCCTGCAGGATGGCTTACACCCATAGTCATCCGGGCAAAAATACTTATGCAGCGACTGTGGTTAGAGGGGTTAGATTGGGATGAGGAAATTTCAGCAGAATCCATGCAGAGCTGGAAGGAGTTGGTAGCAGATCTCTCAAAAATTGAAGAAATTTCAATTAGTAGATGGATTCAATACACCCCCGAGGACAAAGTACAGATTCATGGGTTCTGTGATGCGTCAAAGGCAGCATACTGTGCGACAGTGTATATTCGCTGCCAAACTAGGTCCCATACCACCTTTTCAAATTTATTGCTGGCGAAGTCTAGAGTAGCGCCTATACAAACGGTCTGTTTACCCCGTTTAGAACTGAACGGTGCAGTTTTATTAGCAAATCTGATAAAGTACGTTCAGACCGCACTTAATTTTACTAATTGTGAAACGTTTCTGTGGACGGATTCATCAATAGTGCTGAACTGGCTCTCGAAACCGCCATCAACATGGGAGACCTACGTGGCAAACAGAATTGCGCAGATACACCAATTAGTTCCCAGCGCAACATGGCGGCATGTGCCAACTCATACAAACCCCGCAGACCTAGGTACACGTGGCTGCAAGTCGCAGGAATTGGTAAATCACCTGCAGTGGTGGTACGGACCTCCATGGTTGCATAAACCCATTTCAGAATGGCCCAAGCGAAAGCCTTTGCAAGTGAGTGAAACCCCAGTTGAGGTCCATACGCTGTGTGCGGAGGTTCAACAAGATGATGTTCTTAACAGATTTTCATCATACACAAAGGCGCTTCGTGTGATGGCGTATGTTTTCAAGTTTTATAACAGAATCGCGGCCAAACTCAGGCCGGATATACCCCCAAGCAAGAGTGAAATAACTCTAAAGGAAATGAACCATGTTAAGGTGAGGTTAATTGTCTGGGCTCAAAAGGCAATGTTTAATGAAGAATACCAATGTTTGCTAGAAAATCAACCAGTAGCAAAGAAAAGTAATTTAAAAACCTTAAACCCATTTCTTGATGCAAATTCTGTTATGAGGGTAAATGGCAGACTGGCTCAATCGTCTCTGCCCTACAATGAAAAATATCCGATAATACTGCCAGGCAACTCCCGATTTTGCCATTTATATCTTACACATTTGCATGAGTTTCTATACCATGCAGAAATTAGTCAGATGTGCCGAATGGTACAAACTGAATATTATCTTTTTCGACTCAAACCCCGAGTGAAAAAGGTAATACGTCATTGCAAAACTTGCATAATTTACAAACAGCAATCATGTTTTCAATTAATGGCACCTTTACCTCCAGAAAGGTGCAGTTTATCTTTACCTTTTCAGGTCACCGGTATAGATTTTGCCGGCCCATTTGAAATCAAGTCGTCCACCTTACGCACTGGAGCAGTAATAAAAGGGTATGTGGCGGTATTTGTGTGCATCAGCACGAAGGCGATCCATTTAGAACCGTGCTCAGAGTTGACGACTGCAGCCTTTCGTGCTGCCTTTGCCCGTTTCGTTGGGAGGCGAGGACTACCCCAACGGGTAGTAACGGATAATGGGAAAAATTTCCTGGGGGCAAGTCGAGAGCTGGAAAATGACTTTGGCGTGTTTGTGAAGACGGTAGCCCAGGATATTGCCCAGAAGTATATCGCTCAGGGGTTCGAGTGGAGGTTCATCCCGCCGTACGCGCCTCATATGGGCGGCTTATGGGAGGCTGCCGTGAAAAGTTTTAAATTTCATTTGAAGCGAGTGACAGGCAGCAGGAGGCTAAATTTTGAAGAGCTTGCCACCATTCTGGCTCGAATTGAAGGGGTACTAAACTCACGTCCTATCTCGGCCTTATCAGAAGATCCATCCGACCTCGCCGCATTGACTCCAGGTCATTTTTTGCGAGGGGCACCTTTAATGGCTCTACCTGAGCAAGACTTCCAAAGTATGTCAGTGGTCAACAGATGGGAGGAAATAAAGGCAATGCATCATCGATTCGCGGTGAGATGGAAGGATGAGTACCTAAGGGCTCTGCAAAGGCGGTATAAATGGAAGGAATCGGGGCCTAACATACAGGTGGGAGATCTAGTGGAAGTAATGGATGACTTGCTACCACCGTGTGAATGGCGACTGGGCAGAGTCGAACACGCTTACCTCGGTTCGGATAAAAATGTGCGTACGGCGGACATACGGATTGCAACAGGGGTGATTACACGACCCATCGTGAAACTGTGCTACCTCCCTCTGTTAAAGAAAGAGGATGCAAGTTAATGGGGGCTGAATTACCCATTGTAACGACTCTAAATTTTTTCGCTTATCAAGAATTTAATTGTACTTAAGTAATTTTTTATACTCACACCAATTTATACTTCCAACAAACTTTACAATCATATCATTTTTCATTTGTATCATTCGACCACTCATACAAAATTTCATATGTGCCACTTAGTTGTACTTGCACCCTGTTATTAAATTCATGTACAGTAATAACCCCTCTAATCAACCTCTAAATTCCCGGCCAGCGTAGACAAGAATAGCATTTATCATTTTCCTTAAGAATTATATGTACTAATTAATTGCAATTCTCTGTTGTTATTTTTCTCCCGCTTTAGTCACAGGTCTAATCGCAGGTTGACGGCGACTAGGGTAGTCCGCCCAAGCCGTAGCCCAAGCCGCAGTCCTGGTAGAGAACACAGTGTGCCACGCGACTTAGAGGTGTTGTATTGCGTGGTGTGTCAGGGTTATCATGGCCTGAGGTTTTGTCGCTTGTTTAAGCGCATGACAGTAGAACGAAGGCGTGAAGTGGTATCTAACTTGGGCTACTGCTTTAATTGTTTGGCTAGAAGCCATTTACAAAATCATTGCACATCGGAGGAAGCCTGTAGACGGTGTGACCAGCTGCACCACACCCTGTTACACGTCCCATCTCACCAGGAGCGGCGGGAAGAGTTAGCGGTGGTCAGGGCCACAGCAAGAAGGCAGCGGCAGCAGTCGCGCGCACGTCGGCCGTCACCACCACAGCGTCGGCACCCAGCACGATCACGTCAACAGCCGCAGAGCATCCGTCAAACAGCGCAACAACGAAGGACTCGCCCACAGCAGCAAAGAGCTCGCTCACAGCATCAGCATCAGCGCCCAACGCCACGTCGTCAACGGTCACAGCGCCGACAGCGTCAACCACAACCAACGGCTGCACCAGCAACCGCAGAACCACGACCAACCGCAGCAGCCGCACCGAATTCAAAGGTACTGATCGCAGCTATCAAATCGTTAGCGGAAGTGTTATGTGCGGAGTAAGGGATCCTGTTAAGAAAGGGTCTAACTGGCCGAGGCGGCGCCATGTACAATTTACATTGTACACACATCTAGTTTATTGGTTTTTATTATTTGAAATTGAATTACATATTTATTGCTAATTGATCTAATGTGGCTAAGATTACTAAACATTGAATTGTAACCGTTTTTGTATCTTTGTTATGAGAGTAAGTGTAGAGAATTCTTGAGAGCGTAGAGTGAATGTTGCGGCTAAGCTACAGTACGTTTACTACATTTAGTACTCAAACTTATCCAGCCTTCGGGTCGGATAAACGCTAAGGTTGCATAAGTTTGAAAGTTGTTGAATTCACTTGCCTGACTGCACTTAACCTCATACGTTGTCTAGAATTCTATACTCTAAAATTCTATTCTCAAATTATTCTATTTAAACTCAATTGAATTCTAAAACTAATTATCTTTTAACATTAACGTAAATTTAAATTAAAATTTGCTGAAGTTTAATAATAAACCATTTTTGTAAGCTAAAATTAAAATCTGAAGGCGTTCTAAATTCAAAGGCATCCCTTTTCCCAAGGTAAGCATTGATATACACATCCCAGTATCCTCTAAGGAAATTCTCACCCACATAATACCCTTTTATTCCCCTACCCCGCAACTACTTCTACTTATTCTGAGGAATAAGTAAAAGATTCGTCGCGTTTACAGATTTCCCCTTCTCTGATCCCTTAAGAGAAGGAAATCTGTAAAAGTGTAATATTTAGGCTCACCAGAAGTCCAAAAATATTCACGTATGTATGTATGTATATAAGTACATAAGTTACACCTCAATATTTGATAAACCTTTTTCTATCAAAGAAATATTAATATATGTCTGTATACATAGGTATGTACATATGTATGTAGGCATTTAGAACGATTTTTCATTTAAATCAATTAAAAAAATTAAATACCTATGCATATTTACATGCATTTATTGTATATCTGTCTATTATATACATATGTATATATTATATATACATACATATATGTAACCACAATTTTTAAAAAGGAGATAGGTCCCAATAATTACGCACAGTAATAATTTGAAATACTATTAAAATATCCTTAACGCAATGGGAACCACACAGTTGCTCGATTTTTGGTACCTATAATCACTCACTTTTAATAGGTAGTTATAGGTATTTATATTTATGTTATAAACAGATTAAAATATATACCTATTATGAAGTTTTTATCAATTTGAATTGAGTATTTAAAAATAGATATCAGTGTTTCAAAATTTGGATTTAGCTGCAAAACTTTCTTTTAGCATTTCAGCATTTTATTTAGGTTTTTTATAAAAAGATTTCAGCTTTATTTTAAGTTTGGAGGAATAGTTTTATTGATTGATTGATATGTATGTAAGTAAATATAATTACAACTCTACATATTTCAAATGAAATACCTTCAAATACCTATGTATGTACCTATTTGCATCTCAAACGCATAGTAGGTATATTAATATTTTTTTGATAGAAAAAAGTTTACCAAATATTGTAAAAAGTTACGCACTCGAAAACATTTTTGCAATTGATTGTCATGCAAATACATATATATAATTTACCTTTATACATAAACACGTATCTATATATGTATGCATATGTGTAGACATATGTATATAGACAAATGTATATACATAGGTATATACATTTCTAATTCCTTGAGGTGTAACTTATGTACTTATATACATTCGCATATAGACATTTTTGATAGATTGAGATAAGTATCTACACATATACCTATATATAATTTTTATTTTTGATTGATTTTGATATATATATATATATATATGTATGCACAGCGGATAGGATGAGGACACAAAAAAATCGAATGTTTTATACCTTTTTTTGATAAATACCTGATTACTTTAACTGTCTATAAGCATAGTTTATAAAATGGCCAATTAAAAAGCCGCAAATATCGAATTAAGTATGTATCGCAACAATTGAGGACATATATATTCGCAGCGTAATGTGTAAGACCATGCACTCAAAAAACATGCTGCGTATACGAAAATTAATGTTGCCATACTTTGACATTTATTTCAGAAAATTAGCGTTTTAGTTTGTTGGTGTTACCAACACAAAAAATTACTTATTGAAACGCTTACATTGAGCATTACAGTGATTTTTTGCTAGAAAACCCGCTAAAAGAATTCTACATAGTAAAATACTACAACACTTAAATAATATCTTAAAAAAAAAGTCGTGATATCAAAAACCTTTAGTTAGAGTGACCAACTATATACTACAACTATAAATCTTAATAAAACGAGTCGTGTTATCAAAAACCATTAGTTAGAGTGACAAACTATATACTAGCCTAATTACATATAATTTTAAACAAAAAGAAAAATAAAACAAACAATTTTAGTTTGTTTATTTAAAAATTTAAAATAATAATTTAAATAAACATCAGTAAACAGCATAAGTAATAACACAAGTAAAGCAAATCAATGGGAATGTTGCTGGGCAATAGGTAATTACCTATTTGAAGTTCGGCCCTTATAAGAAGTAAACGGGTAAAAAATGAATATATATGTATGCACAGCATGTAGATTGCATACATTTTTTGTATGTACCTTATATTTTGAGGACATTTATATACTATGAGGACTATCCTCAAAGTTTTATATGTATGTATGCCTTACATGTAATATGAAGACATTGTAGATTGAAGACATTTTTTACAGATTTTTTATATTTTTAACGCCATTTAAATATTTGTATATATGTGAGTTTGAAGTCAGCCCTATGCTACATGCAAGAGTGAAAGAAACAAATATATAGCACATAAAAATTATTATACATGTCCAGGGCACATTTATATGAGGTGGCAGCGATTTTGACAGTTCAGACAGATTTTTTTTAGCTTTACAATGTTTTATTATAAATGGTTGACATTTCAAACTGTAAGCACTAACAATCCAATACAAAAAACAGTGGTTTTTGTTTTAGTATTTCCCGCCACCATGTACATAAAATCACCTTGCACACGTCGTTTTCAATTTCATAAAATTGTTTCTATGCAAACAATTGGACTTTTATGAAAAGTTATTATCAGAAGCTTAAAGGTGTTGCGTCTTTATACGTTTTTGTTTTATAATATTTCAACTTTAGCTATATTTTATTGTTTGTTTTATAATATTTCAATAATTTTATTTCAAAAAGGGTGGTTTTTAGCGATTAATAGCTAAATTCACCTATTATTTAAAAACTTTAGCTATATTTTATTGTTTGTTTTATAATATTTCAATAATTTTATTTCAAAAAGGGTGGTTTTTAGCGATTAATAGCTAAATTCATTTATTATTTAAAAACTTTAGCTATATTTTATTGTTTGTTTTATAATATTTCAATAATTTTATTTCAAAAAGGGTGGTTTTTAGCGATTAATAGCTAAATTCACCTATTATTTAAAAACTTTAGCTATTTTTTATTGTTTGTTTTATAATATTCCAATAATTTTATTTAAAAAGGGTGGTTTTTAGCGATTAATAGCTAAATTCACCTATTATTTAAAAACTTTAGCTATTTTTTATTGTTTGTTTTATAATATTTCAATAATTTTATTTCAAAAAGGGTGGTTTTTAGCGATTAATAGCTAAATTCACCTATTATTTAAAAACTTTAGCTATTTTTTATTGTTTGTTTTATAATATTTTAACAATTTCATTTCAAAAAGGGTGGTTTTTAGCGATTAATAGCTAAATTCACCTATTCTTTAAAAACTTTAGCTATTTTTTATTGTTTGTTTTATAATATTTCAATAATTTTATTTCAAAAAGGGTGGTTTTTAGCGATTAATAGCTAAATTCACCTATTATTTAAAAACTTTAGCTATTTTTTATTGTTTGTTTTATAATATTCCAATAATTTTATTTCAAAAAGAGTGGTTTTTAGCGATTAATAGATAAATTCACCTATTATTTAAAAACTTTAGCTATTTTTTATTGTTTGTTTTATAATATTTCAATAATTTTATTTCAAAAAGGGTGGTTTTTAGCGATTAATAGCTAAATTCACCTATTATTTAAAAAAATGTAGCTATTTTTTTTTGTTTGTTTTATAATATTTCATTAATTTAATATCAAATAGTGTGGGTTTTTAGCGATTAATAGCTAAATGCACCTATTATTTAAAAAATGTAGCTATTTTTTATTGTTTGTTTTATAATATTTCAATTATTTTATTTCAAAAAGGGTGGTTTTTAGCGATTAATAGCTAAATTCACCTATTATTTAAAAACTTTAGCTATATTTTATTGTTTGTTTTATAATATTTTAATAATTTTATTTCAAAAAGGGTGGTTTATACCGATTAATAGCTAAATTCACGTATTATTTAAAAAATCCCGCTATTTTTTATTGTTTGTTTCATTTTATTTTGTTAATTTAATATCCAACAGTGTGGGTTTTTAGCGATTAATAGCTAAATTCACCTATTATTTAAAAAATTTAGCTATTTTTATTGTTTGTTTTATAATATTTCATTAATTTAATATGAAGCAGTTTGGGTTTTTAGCGAATAATAGCTAAATTCACCTATTATTTAAAAAATGTAGCTATTTTCTATTGTTTGTTTTATAATATTTCATTAATTTAATATCAAACAGTGTGGGTTTTTAGCGATTTATAGCTAAATTCAACTATTATTTAAAAAATGCAGCTATTTTTTATTGTTTGTTTTATAATATTTCATTAATTTAGTATCAAAAAGTGTGGGTTTTTAGCGATTAATAGCTAAATTCACCTATTATTTAAAAACTTTAGCTATATTTTATTGTTTGTTTTATAATATTTTAATAATTTTATTTCAAAAAGGGTGGTTTATACCGATTAATAGCTAAATTCACGTATTATTTAAAAAATCCCGCTATTTTTTATTGTTTGTTTCATTTTATTTTGTTAATTTAATATCCAACAGTGTGGGTTTTTAGCGATTAATAGCTAAATTCACCTATTATTTAAAAAATTTAGCTATTTTTTATTGTTTGTTTTATAATATTTCATTAATTTAATATGAAGCAGTTTGGGTTTTTAGCGAGTAATAGCTAAAGACACCTATTATTTAAAAAATTTAGCTATTTTTTATTGTTTGTTTTATAATATTTCATTAATTTAATATCAAACAGTGTGGGTTTTTAGCGATTAATAGCTAAATTCACCTATTATTTAAAAAATGTAGCTATTTTTTATTGTTTGTTTTATAATATTTCATTAATTTAATATGAAGCAGTTTGGGTTTTTAGCGAGTAATAGCTAAAGACACCTATTATTTAAAAAATTTAGCTATTTTTTATTGTTTGTTTTATAATATTTCATTAATTTAATATCAAACAGTGTGGGTTTTTAGCGATTAATAGCTAAATTCACCTATTATTTAAAAAATGTAGCTATTTTTTATTGCTCGTTTTATAATATTTCATTAATTTAATATGAAGCAGTTTGGGTTTTTAGCGAGTAATAGCTAAAGACACCTATTATTTAAAAAATTTAGCTATTTTTTATTGTTTGTTTTATAATATTTCATTAATTTAATATCAAACAGTGTGGGTTTTTAGCGATTAATAGCTAAATTCACCTATTATTTAAAAAATGTAGCTATTTTTTATTGTTCGTTTTATAATATTTCATTAATTTAATATGAAGCAGTTTGGGTTTTTAGCGAGTAATAGCTAAAGACACCTATTATTTAAAAAATTTAGCTATTTTTTATTGTTTGTTTTATAATATTTCATTAATTTAATATCCAACAGTGTGGGTTTTTAGCGATTTATAGCTAAATTCACCTATTATTTAAAAAATGTAGCTATTTTTTATTGTTTGTTTTATAATATTTCATTAATTTAGTATCAAAAAGTGTGGGTTTTTAGCGATTAATAGCTAAATTCACCTATTATTTAAAAAATTTAGCTATTTTTTATTGTTCGTTTTATAATATTTCATTAATTTAATATGAAGCAGTTTGGGTTTTTAGCGATTAATAGCTAAATTGACCTATTATTTAAAAAATTTAGCTATTTTTTATTGTTTGTTTTATAATATTTCATGAATTTAATATCAAACAGTGTGGATTTTTAGCGATTAATAGCTAAATTCACCTATTATTTAAAAAATGTAGCTATTTTTTATTGTTTGTTTTATAATATTTCAATAATTTTATTTCAAAAAGGGTGGTTTTTAGCGATTAATAGCTAAATTCACCTATTATTTAAAAAATTTAGCTATTTTTTATTGTTCGTTTTATAATATTTCATTAATTTAATATGAAGCAGTTTGGGTTTTTAGCGATTAATAGCTAAATTGACCTATTATTTAAAAAATTTAGCTATTTTTTATTGTTTGTTTTATAATATTTCATGAATTTAATATCAAACAGTGTGGATTTTTAGCGATTAATAGCTAAATTCACCTATTATTTAAAAAATGTAGCTATTTTTTATTGTTCGTTTTATAATATTTCATTAATTTAATATGAAGCAGTTTGGGTTTTTAGCGATTAATAGCTAAATTGACCTATTATTTAAAAAATTTAGCTATTTTTTATTGTTCGTTTTATAATATTTCATTAATTTAATATGAAGCAGTTTGGGTTTTTAGCGATTAATAGCTAAATTGACCTATTATTTAAAAAATTTAGCTATTTTTTATTGTTTGTTTTATAATATTTCATGAATTTAATATCAAACAGTGTGGATTTTTAGCGATTAATAGCTAAATTCACCTATTATTTAAAAAATGTAGCTATTTTTTATTGTTTGTTTTATAATATTTCATTAATTTAATATGAAGCAGTTTGCAGTTTATTATTTAAAAAATGTAGCTATTTTTTATTGTTTGTTTTATAATATTTCATTAATTTAGTATCAAAAAGTGTGGGTTTTTAGCGATTAATAGCTAAATTCACCTATTATTTAAAAAATTTAGCTATTTTTTATTGTTTGTTTTATAATATTTCATTAATTTAATATGAAGCAGTTTGCAGTTTATTATTTAAAAAATGTAGCTATTTTTTATTGTTTGTTTTATAATATTTCATTAATTTAGTATCAAAAAGTGTGGGTTTTTAGCGATTAATAGCTAAATTCACCTATTATTTAAAAAATTTAGCTATTTTTTATTGTTCGTTTTATAATATTTCATTAATTTAATATGAAGCAGTTTGGGTTTTTAGCGATTAATAGCTAAATTGACCTATTATTTAAAAAATTTAGCTATTTTTTATTGTTTGTTTTATAATATTTCATGAATTTAATATCAAACAGTGTGGATTTTTAGCGATTAATAGCTAAATTCACCTATTATTTAAAAAATGTAGCTATTTTTTATTGTTTGTTTTATAATATTTCAATAATTTTATTTCAAAAAGGGTGGTTTTTAGCGATTAATAGCTAAATTCACCTATTATTTAAAAAATTTAGCTATTTTTTATTGTTCGTTTTATAATATTTCATTAATTTAATATGAAGCAGTTTGGGTTTTTAGCGATTAATAGCTAAATTGACCTATTATTTAAAAAATTTAGCTATTTTTTATTGTTTGTTTTATAATATTTCATGAATTTAATATCAAACAGTGTGGATTTTTAGCGATTAATAGCTAAATTCACCTATTATTTAAAAAATGTAGCTATTTTTTATTGTTCGTTTTATAATATTTCATTAATTTAATATGAAGCAGTTTGGGTTTTTAGCGATTAATAGCTAAATTGACCTATTATTTAAAAAATTTAGCTATTTTTTATTGTTCGTTTTATAATATTTCATTAATTTAATATGAAGCAGTTTGGGTTTTTAGCGATTAATAGCTAAATTGACCTATTATTTAAAAAATTTAGCTATTTTTTATTGTTTGTTTTATAATATTTCATGAATTTAATATCAAACAGTGTGGATTTTTAGCGATTAATAGCTAAATTCACCTATTATTTAAAAAATGTAGCTATTTTTTATTGTTTGTTTTATAATATTTCATTAATTTAATATGAAGCAGTTTGCAGTTTATTATTTAAAAAATGTAGCTATTTTTTATTGTTTGTTTTATAATATTTCATTAATTTAGTATCAAAAAGTGTGGGTTTTTAGCGATTAATAGCTAAATTCACCTATTATTTAAAAAATTTAGCTATTTTTTATTGTTCGTTTTATAATATTTCATTAATTTAATATGAAGCAGTTTGGGTTTTTAGCGATTAATAGCTAAATTGACCTATTATTTAAAAAATTTAGCTATTTTTTATTGTTTGTTTTATAATATTTCATGAATTTAATATCAAACAGTGTGGATTTTTAGCGATTAATAGCTAAATTCACCTATTATTTAAAAAATGTAGCTATTTTTTATTGTTTGTTTTATAATATTTCATTAATTTAATATGAAGCAGTTTGCAGTTTATTATTTAAAAAATGTAGCTATTTTTTATTGTTTGTTTTATAATATTTCATTAATTTAGTATCAAAAAGTGTGGGTTTTTAGCGATTAATAGATAAATTCACCTATTATTTAAAAAATTTAGCTATTTTTTATTGTTTGTTTTATAATATTTCATTAATTTAATATGAAGCAGTTTGCAGTTTATTATTTAAAAAATGTAGCTATTTTTTATTGTTTATTTTATAATATTTCATTAATTTAGTATCAAAAAGTGTGGGTTTTTAGCGATTAATAGCTAAATTCACCTATTATTTAAAAAATTTAGCTATTTTTTATTGTTTGTTTTATAATATTTCATTAATTTAATATGAAGCAGTTTGCAGTTTATTATTTAAAAAATGTAGCTATTTTTTATTGTTTGTTTTATAATATTTCATTAATTTAGTATCAAAAAGTGTGGGTTTTTAGCGATTAATAGCTAAATTCACCTATTATTTAAAAAATTTAGCTATTTTTTATTGTTCGTTTTATAATATTTCATTAATTTAATATGAAGCAGTTTGGGTTTTTAGCGATTAATAGCTAAATTGACCTATTATTTAAAAAATTTAGCTATTTTTTATTGTTTGTTTTATAATATTTCATGAATTTAATATCAAACAGTGTGGATTTTTAGCGATTAATAGCTAAATTCACCTATTATTTAAAAAATGTAGCTATTTTTTATTGTTTGTTTTATAATATTTCATTAATTTAATATGAAGCAGTTTGCAGTTTATTATTTAAAAAATGTAGCTATTTTTTATTGTTTGTTTTATAATATTTCATTAATTTAGTATCAAAAAGTGTGGGTTTTTAGCGATTAATAGCTAAATTCACCTATTATTTAAAAAATTTAGCTATTTTTTATTGTTCGTTTTATAATATTTCATTAATTTAATATGAAGCAGTTTGGGTTTTTAGCGATTAATAGCTAAATTGACCTATTATTTAAAAAATTTAGCTATTTTTTATTGTTTGTTTTATAATATTTCATGAATTTAATATCAAACAGTGTGGATTTTTAGCGATTAATAGCTAAATTCACCTATTATTTAAAAAATGTAGCTATTTTTTATTGTTTGTTTTATAATATTTCATTAATTTAGTATCAAAAAGTGTGGGTTTTTAGCGATTAATAGCTAAATTCACCTATTATTTAAAAAATTTAGCTATTTTTTATTGTTTGTTTTATAATATTTCATTAATTTAATATGAAGCAGTTTGCAGTTTATTATTTAAAAAATGTAGCTATTTTTTATTGTTTGTTTTATAATATTTCATTAATTTAGTATCAAACAGTGTGGATTTTTAGCGATTAATAGCTAAATTCACCTATTATTTAAAAAATTTAGCTATTTTTTATTGTTTGTTTTATAATATTTCATTAATTTAATATGAAGCAGTTTGCAGTTTATTATTTAAAAAATGTAGCTATTTTTTATTGTTTGTTTTATAATATTTCAATAATTTTATTTCAAAAAGGGTGGTTTTTAGCGATTAATAGCTAAATTCACCTATTATTTAAAAAATTCAGCTATTTTTTATTGTTTTTTTAAAAGATTTCAATAATTTTATTTTAAAAAAGTGGTTTGTAGCGATTTATAGCAAAATTCACTTATTATTTAAAAATCTTAGCTATTTTTTATTGTTTAATTTATAATATTTTTATTATTTTATTTCAAAAAGGGTGGTTTATACCGATTAATAGCTATATTCACCTATTATTTTAAAAATTTAGCTATTTTTTATTGTTTGTTTTATAATATTTCATTAATTTAATATCAAAAAGTGTGGTTTTTAGCGATTAATACCTAAATTCACCTATTATTTAAACAATTTAGCTATTTTTTATTGTTTGTTTTATAATATTTCATTAATTTAGTATCAAAAAGTCTGGGTTTTTAGCGATTAATAGCTAAATTCACCTATTATTTAAACATTTAACTATTTTTTATTGTTTGTTTAATAATATTTCATTAATTTCATATCAAAGAGTGTGGTTTTTAGCGATTAATACCTATCTATATTCACCTATTATTTTAAAAAATTTAGCTATTTTTTATTGTTTGTTTTATTATATTTCAATATTTTTATATCAAAAGGGCGGTTTTTAGTGATTTATAAATAAATAAAATACTACAACACTAAAATAATATCTTAAAAGAAAAAGTCGTCATATCAAAAACCATTAGTTAGAGTGACCAACCATATATAAATTTAATTACACGTGCTTTAAATAAAACAAACAATTTTAGTTTGTTTATTTAAAAATTTAAAATAATAATTTAAATAAACATCAGTACACAACATAAGTAATAACACAAGTAAAGCAAATCAATGAGAATGTTGCTGGGCAATAGGTAATTAACTATCTGAAATTCGGCCCTTATAAGAAGTAAACGGGTAAAATCTGAATATATGTATATGCATGCACAGCGTGTAGTTTGCATACATTTTTTTGTATGTTCCTTATATTTTGAGGACAGTTGCATACTATGAGGCCTGTCCTCAAAGTTTAACATGCTTTACGTGTAATATGAAGACATTTTTTACGAATTTTTTGTTTTTAGCGCCATTTAAATATTTGTATATATGTTAGTTTGAAGTCAGCCCTATACTACTTGCTAGAGAGAAAGAAACAAATATATAGCACATAAAAATTATTATTATTAATACATAAAAGTTCATACAGAAGCTTAAAGGAGTTGCGTCTTAATACAAATTTTTCAATTTGTCCATATTTTCAAATTTTGAAATTCATTGTTAGACGAATTCTAGGAAAACGGGAGGTGATGGGCGAATGAAATTTGATGTAAATTGTGAACAAATTGGACTTCTATGAACATTTATTACCAGAAGCTTAAAGGTGTTGCGTCTTTATACGAATTTTGCAATTTGTCCTTATTTTCAAATTTTGAAACTCACTGTTAGATGAATTCCAGGAAAACGAGAGGAAATATTATAAAACAAACAATAAAAAATAACTACATTTTTTAAATAAAAAGTGAATTTAGCTATAAATCGCTATAACCGCCCTTTTGAAATAAAATTATTGAAATATTATAAAACAAACAATAAAAAATAGCTAAATTTTTTAAATAATAGGTGAATTTAGGTAATTATCGCTCAAAACAACCCTTTTTTAAATAAAATTATTGAAAAATTCACCCCTATCGTGAATAATTTTTCCCTCGCAATTTGTTCACATTTCCCTTAGATTTTCTCACTTTATTTTTGCTAGGGAACAGATCATGTATGTTAGTAGCTCCTCCTATAAATCGAATATTAAGGGTTAATAAGTTAATAAGACACAAACCGATATATTGCTCAACAAAATGCAAAAAAACAGGTCGATTGCCTGCGGATTTGTGAAGCTTTCAATTAGGGTTTTTTCCCGGGAATTCCAATATTTTTATTTCCCGATTTCCCGGGATTTTTGTTGCGGGATCCCGGGAAATAAAAAGGTCCTAATTGTTTCAGAAAACAGATATTTATACTTAAAAATGTAGTTTGCTATTCTCTAAAAATTAGCATCTGTTGATGGCTTGTCGATTAGATCAATTCCAAGAAGTGAGTACATTCGTAGATCAATGTCTACTAACGCAATAAATCTACCAAAAGCAGAATGGGCAGTGCAACAGTTGATAATTAATAAATTTAGTGAAGTGAAGAGTTATTAAAGAACATAAATTCCAAACAAGACGCAGGCAGTAAATTTTAATTGTCCATGGACAAGTCTTAAAAATAGGAGGTATCCAAAAATATCGCTCCTTTATTGCAGCAAAGTCATATCTACAAGATATATTTTGCTATAATTTCGGTTCAGTTTGAGATATAATACTGATTTTTTGTTACGAGAAAGTATGAGGGAACACTATGCTTAATTAACTTAAAATTTTAAATTTTTTTAGATATGACTATTTTACAATAAAGCAGCTATAGTTTTTAAGGTGATAAACACAAATTTGTTTCATTTTGGGACAGCTTATATACCCGGGAAGTGCGTTCTTTTACTTTTTTTGTAAACAAGTTCCCTTGCGCTTTTTTAAAAAAAAGTTTTTTTCATTAATTTAAAACAAATTTGCTTTGTATTATTTATATGGAGCGGGATCCCGGGATCCCGGGAAATTTAAAAAAAATTCCCGTTTTCCCGGGAATCGAAAAACTCTACTTTCAATTGACTTGGTGGCAGAATTTTGGAAAATATTTTACTACATAAAATTTAAAATGTGCAAAAAACTAACGTTGTAATCAAACTATCCCTCCAATACTAAATATTTTGCTTTATTATTTTACCTTTTCTTTGAAATATATACTTGTATATTTTTGAACAAAAATTTCATGCATTTTTAATATTTTTTAAACTTTCTTCTTTTTTTTACATTCACTGGAACTGATAGCGTGAAAAATTTTTCACACGAGATTCACGATTGCTTTTTTCCCTTCGAGGGGAATGAAAATTTCATGGGAACAAAAATTCCACTTGTTATTCACGATAGGGGTGATTATAAAACAAAAAATAAAAAATAGCTAAATTTTTTAAATAATAGGTGAATTTAGCTATTAATTGCTAAAACCCACACTTTTTAAAATAAAATTATTGAAATATTATAAAACAAACAAAAAAAATTGCTAAATTTTAAAAAAAATAATAGGTGAATTTAGCTATTAATCGCTAAAACCGACACATTTTTAAATAAAATTATTGAACTTTTATAAAACAAACAATAAATAAATAAGAACATTAAAAAAAAAATTTTTTTAAGAAACGCTTTTCTTAAAAAAGAACATTTAAAAAAAATTTTGCACCCACCTAGATTTTATCCCGGCTACGCCCATGTATTCGTGTATTGTCATCGGGAATATGCATGCCTGCAAAGTTTCATCCATTTGCATTGAGTAAAAGGCGGTCAAAAAAGCATTTTAGCAAAAAAAAAAAAAAAATTTGCCCCTCCACCCCTAGATTTTATCCCGGCTAGCCCATGTATTCGTGTATTGTCATCGGGAATATGTATGCCTGGAAAGTTTTATCCATTTGCATTGAGTATAAGGCGGTTAAATTAACGTTACAAGATTTGATTTTCCGCAGTGAAGCTAAAGAAAAGGTTTTTAAAATAGCTAAATTTTTTAAATAATAGGTGAATTTAGCTATTAATCGCTCAAAACAACCCTTTTTGAAATAAAATTATTGAAATATTATAAAACAAACAAAAAAAAATAGCTGTATTTTTAAAATAATATGTGAATTTAGGTATTAATCGCCAAAAACCACACTTTTTGATATCAAATTAATGAAATATTATAAAACAAACAATAAAATATAGCTAAAGTTTTTAAATAATAGGTGAATTTAGCTATTAATCGCTAAAAACCACCCTTTTTGAAATAAAATTATTGAAATATTATAAAACAAACAATAAAATATAGCTAAAGTTTTTAAATAATAGGTGAATTTAGCTATAATTCGCTAAAAACCACCCTTTTTGAAATAAAATTATTAAAATATTATAAAACAAACAATAAAAAATAGCTAAAGTTTTTAAATAATAGGTGAATTTAGCTATTAATCGCTAAAAACCACCCTTTTTGAAATAAAATTATTAAAATATTATAAAACAAACAATAAAAAATAGCTAAAGTTTTTAAATAATAGGTGAATTTAGCTATAATTCGCTAAAAACCACCCTTTTTGAAATAAAATTATTGAAATATTATAAAACAAACAATAAAATATAGCTAAAGTTTTTAAATAATAGGTGAATTTAGCTATAATTCGCTAAAAACCACCCTTTTTGAAATAAAATTATTGAAATATTATAAAACAAACAATAAAATATAGCTAAAGTTTTTAAATAATAGGTGAATTTAGCTATAATTCGCTAAAAACCACCCTTTTTGAAATAAAATTATTAAAATATTATAAAACAAACAATAAAAAATAGCTAAAGTTTTTAAATAATAGGTGAATTTAGCTATTAATCGCTAAAAACCACCCTTTTTGAAATAAAATTATTAAAATATTATAAAACAAACAATAAAAAATAGCTAAAGTTTTTAAATAATAGGTGAATTTAGCTATAATTCGCTAAAAACCACCCTTTTTGAAATAAAATTATTGAAATATTATAAAACAAACAATAAAATATAGCTAAAGTTTTTAAATAATAGGTGAATTTAGCTATTAATCGCTAAAAACCACCCTTTTTGAAATAAAATTATTGAAATATTATAAAACAAACAATAAAATATAGCTAAAGTTTTTAAATAATAGGTGAATTTAGCTATAATTCGCTAAAAACCACCCTTTTTGAAATAAAATTATTAAAATATTATAAAACAAACAATAAAAAATAGCTAAAGTTTTTAAATAATAGGTGAATTTAGCTATTAATCGCTAAAAACCACCCTTTTTGAAATAAAATTATTAAAATATTATAAAACAAACAATAAAAAATAGCTAAAGTTTTTAAATAATAGGTGAATTTAGCTATAATTCGCTAAAAACCACCCTTTTTGAAATAAAATTATTAAAATATTATAAAACAAACAATAAAAAATAGCTAAAGTTTTTAAATAATAGGTGAATTTAGCTATAATTCGCTAAAAACCACCCTTTTTGAAATAAAATTATTAAAATATTATAAAACAAACAATAAAAAATAGCTAAAGTTTTTAAATAATAGGTGAATTTAGCTATTAATCGCTAAAAACCACCCTTTTTGAAATAAAATTATTAAAATATTATAAAACAAACAATAAAAAATAGCTAAAGTTTTTAAATAATAGGTGAATTTAGCTATAATTCGCTAAAAACCACCCTTTTTGAAATAAAATTATTAAAATATTATAAAACAAACAATAAAAAATAGCTAAAGTTTTTAAATAATAGGTGAATTTAGCTATAATTCGCTAAAAACCACCCTTTTTGAAATAAAATTATTAAAATATTATAAAACAAACAATAAAAAATAGCTAAAGTTTTTAAATAATAGGTGAATTTAGCTATTAATCGCTAAAAACCACCCTTTTTGAAATAAAATTATTAAAATATTATAAAACAAACAATAAAAAATAGCTAAAGTTTTTAAATAATAGGTGAATTTAGCTATTAATTCGCTAAAAACCACCCTTTTTGAAATAAAATTATTTAAAATATTATAAAACAAACAATAAAAAATAGCTAAAGTTTTTAAATAATAGGTGAATTTAGCTATTAATCGCTAAAACCACCCTTTTTGAAATAAAATTATTAAAATATTATAAAACAAACAATAAAAAATAGCTAAAGTTTTTAAATAATAGGTGAATTTAGCTATAATTCGCTAAAAACCACCCTTTTTGAAATAAAATTATTAAAATATTATAAAACAAACAATAAAAAATAGCTAAAGTTTTTAAATAATAGGTGAATTTAGCTATAATTCGCTAAAAACCACCCTTTTTGAAATAAAATTATTAAAATATTATAAAACAAACAATAAAAAATAGCTAAAGTTTTTAAATAATAGGTGAATTTAGCTATTAATCGCTAAAAACCACCCTTTTTGAAATAAAATTATTAAAATATTATAAAACAAACAATAAAAAATAGCTAAAGTTTTTAAATAATAGGTGAATTTAGCTATTAATCGCTAAAAACCACCCTTTTTGAAATAAAATTATTGAAATATTATAAAACAAACAATAAAAAATAGCTAAAGTTTTTAAATAATAGGTGAATTTAGCTATTAATCGCTAAAAACCACCCTTTTTGAAATAAAATTATTGAAATAATATAAAACAAACAATAAAAAATAGCTAAAGTTTTTAAATAATAGGTGAATTTAGCTATTAATCGCTAAAAACCACCCTTTTTGAAATAAAATTATTGAATATTATAAAACAAACAATAAAAATAGCTAAAGTTTTTAAATAATAGGTGAATTTAGCTATTAATCGCTAAAAACCACCCTTTTTGAAATAAAATTATTGAATATTATAAAACAAACAATAAAAATAGCTAAAGTTTTTAAATAATAGGTGAATTTAGCTATTAATCGCTAAAAACCACCCTTTTTGAAATAAAATTATTAAAATATTATAAAACAAACAATAAAAAATAGCTAAAGTTTTTAAATAATAGGTGAATTTAGCTATTAATCGCTAAAAACCACCCTTTTTGAAATAAAATTATTAAAATATTATAAAACAAACAATAAAAAATAGCTAAAGTTTTTAAATAATAGGTGAATTTAGCTATAATTCGCTAAAAACCACCCTTTTTGAAATAAAATTATTAAAATATTATAAAACAAACAATAAAAAATAGCTAAAGTTTTTAAATAATAGGTGAATTTAGCTATAATTCGCTAAAAACCACCCTTTTTGAAATAAAATTATTAAAATATTATAAAACAAACAATAAAAATAGCTAAAGTTTTTAAATAATAGGTGAATTTAGCTATAATTCGCTAAAAACCACCCTTTTTGAAATAAAATTATTAAAATATTATAAAACAAACAATAAAAAATAGCTAAAGTTTTTAAATAATAGGTGAATTTAGCTATAATTCGCTAAAAACCACCCTTTTTGAAATAAAATTATTAAAATATTATAAAACAAACAATAAAAAATAGCTAAAGTTTTTAAATAATAGGTGAATTTAGCTATTAATCGCTAAAAACCACCCTTTTTGAAATAAAATTATTGAATAATATAAAACAAACAATAAAATATAGCTAAAGTTTTTAAATAATAGGTGAATTTAGCTATAATTCGCTAAAAACCACCCTTTTTGAAATAAAATTATTGAAAATATTATAAAACAAACAATAAAAATATAGCTAAAGTTTTTAAATAATAGGTGAATTTAGCTATTAATCGCTAAAAACCACCCTTTTTGAAATAAAATTATTGAATATATATAAAACAAACAATAAAATATAGCTAAAGTTTTTAAATAATAGGTGAATTTAGCTATAATTCGCTAAAAACCACCCTTTTTGAAATAAAATTATTGAAATATTATAAAACAAACAATAAAATATAGCTAAAGTTTTTAAATAATAGGTGAATTTAGCTATTAATCGCTAAAAACCACCCTTTTTGAAATAAAATTATTGAATAATATAAAACAAACAATAAAATATAGCTAAAGTTTTTAAATAATAGGTGAATTTAGCTATTAATCGCTAAAAACCACCCTTTTTGAAATAAAATTATTGAAATATTATAAAACAAACAATAAAATATAGCTAAAGTTTTTAAATAATAGGTGAATTTAGCTATAATTCGCTAAAAACCACCCTTTTTGAAATAAAATTATTGAAATATTATAAAACAAACAATAAAATATAGCTAAAGTTTTTAAATAATAGGTGAATTTAGCTATTAATCGCTAAAAACCACCCTTTTTGAAATAAAATTATTGAATAATATAAAACAAACAATAAAATATAGCTAAAGTTTTTAAATAATAGGTGAATTTAGCTATAATTCGCTAAAAACCACCCTTTTTGAAATAAAATTATTGAAATATTATAAAACAAACAATAAAATATAGCTAAAGTTTTTAAATAATAGGTGAATTTAGCTATTAATCGCTAAAAACCACCCTTTTTGAAATAAAATTATTGAATAATATAAAACAAACAATAAAATATAGCTAAAGTTTTTAAATAATAGGTGAATTTAGCTATTAATCGCTAAAAACCACCCTTTTTGAAATAAAATTATTGAAATATTATAAAACAAACAATAAAATATAGCTAAAGTTTTTAAATAATAGGTGAATTTAGCTATTAATCGCTAAAACCACCCTTTTTGAAATAAAATTATTGAATAATATAAAACAAACAATAAAATATAGCTAAAGTTTTTAAATAATAGGTGAATTTAGCTATTAATCGCTAAAAACCACCCTTTTTGAAATAAAATTATTGAATAATATAAAACAAACAATAAAATATAGCTAAAGTTTTTAAATAATAGGTGAATTTAGCTATAATTCGCTAAAAACCACCCTTTTTGAAATAAAATTATTGAAATATTATAAAACAAACAATAAAATATAGCTAAAGTTTTTAAATAATAGGTGAATTTAGCTATAATCGCTAAAAACCACCCTTTTTGAAATAAAATTATTGAAATATTATAAAACAAACAATAAAATATAGCTAAAGTTTTTAAATAATAGGTGAATTTAGCTATTAATCGCTAAAAACCACCCTTTTTGAAATAAAATTATTGAATAATATAAAACAAACAATAAAATATAGCTAAAGTTTTTAAATAATAGGTGAATTTAGCTATTAATCGCTAAAAACCACCCTTTTTGAAATAAAATTATTGAAATATTATAAAACAAACAATAAAATATAGCTAAAGTTTTTAAATAATAGGTGAATTTAGCTATTAATCGCTAAAAACCACCCTTTTTGAAATAAAATTATTGAATAATATAAAACAAACAATAAAATATAGCTAAAGTTTTTAAATAATAGGTGAATTTAGCTATTAATCGCTAAAAACCACCCTTTTTGAAATAAAATTATTGAAATATTATAAAACAAACAATAAAATATAGCTAAAGTTTTTAAATAATAGGTGAATTTAGCTATTAATCGCTAAAAACCACCCTTTTTGAAATAAAATTATTGAATAATATAAAACAAACAATAAAATATAGCTAAAGTTTTTAAATAATAGGTGAATTTAGCTATAATTCGCTAAAAACCACCCTTTTTGAAATAAAATTATTGAAATATTATAAAACAAACAATAAAATATAGCTAAAGTTTTTAAATAATAGGTGAATTTAGCTATTAATCGCTAAAAACCACCCTTTTTGAAATAAAATTATTGAATAATATAAAACAAACAATAAAATATAGCTAAAGTTTTTAAATAATAGGTGAATTTAGCTATTAATTCGCTAAAAACCACCCTTTTTGAAATAAAATTATTGAAATATTATAAAACAAACAATAAAATATAGCTAAAGTTTTTAAATAATAGGTGAATTTAGCTATTAATCGCTAAAAACCACCCTTTTTGAAATAAAATTATTGAATATTATAAAACAAACAATAAAATATAGCTAAAGTTTTTAAATAATAGGTGAATTTAGCTATTAATTCGCTAAAAACCACCCTTTTTGAAATAAAATTATTGAAATAATATAAAACAAACAATAAAATATAGCTAAAGTTTTAAATAATAGGTGAATTTAGCTATAATTCGCTAAAAACCACCCTTTTTGAAATAAAATTATTGAAATATTATAAAACAAACAATAAAATATAGCTAAAGTTTTTAAATAATAGGTGAATTTAGCTATTAATCGCTAAAAACCACCCTTTTTGAAATAAAATTATTGAATAATATAAAACAAACAATAAAATATAGCTAAAGTTTTTAAATAATAGGTGAATTTAGCTATAATTCGCTAAAAACCACCCTTTTTGAAATAAAATTATTGAAATATTATAAAACAAACAATAAAATATAGCTAAAGTTTTTAAATAATAGGTGAATTTAGCTATTAATCGCTAAAAACCACCCTTTTTGAAATAAAATTATTGAATATTATAAAACAAACAATAAAATATAGCTAAAGTTTTAAATAATAGGTGAATTTAGCTATAATCGCTAAAAACCACCCTTTTTGAAATAAAATTATTGAAATATTATAAAACAAACAATAAAATATAGCTAAAGTTTTTAAATAATAGGTGAATTTAGCTATTAATCGCTAAAAACCACCCTTTTTGAAATAAAATTATTGAAATATTATAAAACAACAATAAAAATATAGCTAAAGTTTTTAAAATAATAGGTGAATTTAGCTATTAATCGC
Source organism: Pollenia griseotomentosa (assembly GCA_963931875.1). Taxonomy (NCBI): domain Eukaryota; kingdom Metazoa; phylum Arthropoda; class Insecta; order Diptera; family Polleniidae; genus Pollenia; species Pollenia griseotomentosa. The sequence continues at coordinate 11,580 of CAWVPA010000015.1, read as the reverse complement.
TAAAAACCACCCTTTTGAAATAAAATTATTGAAATATTATAAAACAAACAATAAAAAATAGCTAAAGTTTTTAAATAATAGGTGAATTTAGCTATTAATCGCTAAAAACCACACTTTTTGAAATAAATTATTGAATAATATAAAACAAACAATAAAATATAGCTAAAGTTTTTAAATAATAGGTGAATTTAGCTATTAATCGCTAAAAACCACCCTTTTTGAAATAAAATTATTGAATATTATAAAACAAACAATAAAATATAGCTAAAGTTTTTTAAATAATAGGTGAATTTAGCTATTAATCGCTAAAAACCACCCTTTTTGAAATAAAATTATTGAATAATATAAAACAAACAATAAAATATAGCTAAAGTTTTTAAATAATAGGTGAATTTAGCTATAATTCGCTAAAAACCACCCTTTTTGAAATAAAATTATTGAAATATTATAAAACAAACAATAAAATATAGCTAAAGTTTTTTAAATAATAGGTGAATTTAGCTATTAATCGCTAAAAACCACCCTTTTTGAAATAAAATTATTGAATAATATAAAACAAACAATAAAATATAGCTAAAGTTTTTAAATAATAGGTGAATTTAGCTATAATTCGCTAAAAACCACCCTTTTTGAAATAAAATTATTGAAATATTATAAAACAAACAATAAAATATAGCTAAAGTTTTTAAATAATAGGTGAATTTAGCTATTAATCGCTAAAAACCACCCTTTTTGAAATAAAATTATTGAATAATATAAAACAAACAATAAAATATAGCTAAAGTTTTTAAATAATAGGTGAATTTAGCTATAATTCGCTAAAAACCACCCTTTTTGAAATAAAATTATTGAAATATTATAAAACAAACAATAAAATATAGCTAAAGTTTTTAAATAATAGGTGAATTTAGCTATTAATCGCTAAAAACCACCCTTTTTGAAATAAAATTATTGAAATATTATAAAACAAACAATAAAATATAGCTGTATTTTTAAAATAATATGTGAATTTAGGTATTAATCGCCTAAAAACCACACTTTTTGATATCAAATTAATGAAATATTATAAAACAAACAATAAAAAATAGCTAATAGTTTTTAAATAATAGGTGAATTTAGCTATTAATCGCTAAAAACCACACTTTTTGAAATAAAATTATTGAATAATATAAAACAAACAATAAAATATAGCTAAAGTTTTTAAATAATAGGTGAATTTAGCTATAATTCGCTAAAAACCACCCTTTTTGAAATAAAATTATTGAAATATTATAAAACAAACAATAAAATATAGCTAAAGTTTTTTAAATAATAGGTGAATTTAGCTATTAATCGCTAAAAACCACCCTTTTTGAAATAAAATTATTGAAATATTATAAAACAAACAATAAAATATAGCTAAAGTTTTTAAATAATAGGTGAATTTAGCTATTAATCGCTAAAAACCACCCTTTTTGAAATAAAATTATTGAAATATTATAAAACAAACAATAAAATATAGCTAAAGTTTTTAAATAATAGGTGAATTTAGCTATTAATCGCTAAAAACCACCCTTTTTGAAATAAAATTATTGAATAATATAAAACAAACAATAAAATATAGCTAAAGTTTTTAAATAATAGGTGAATTTAGCTATAATTCGCTAAAAACCACCCTTTTTGAAATAAAATTATTGAAATATTATAAAACAAACAATAAAATATAGCTAAAGTTTTTAAATAATAGGTGAATTTAGCTATTAATCGCTAAAAACCACCCTTTTTGAAATAAAATTATTGAATAATATAAAACAAACAATAAAATATAGCTAAAGTTTTTAAATAATAGGTGAATTTAGCTATAATTCGCTAAAAACCACCCTTTTTGAAATAAAATTATTGAAATATTATAAAACAAACAATAAAATATAGCTAAAGTTTTTAAATAATAGGTGAATTTAGCTATTAATCGCTAAAAACCACCCTTTTTGAAATAAAATTATTGAAATATTATAAAACAAACAATAAAATATAGCTAAAGTTTTTAAATAATAGGTGAATTTAGCTATAATTCGCTAAAAACCACCCTTTTTGAAATAAAATTATTGAAATATTATAAAACAAACAATAAAATATAGCTAAAGTTTTTAAATAATAGGTGAATTTAGCTATTAATCGCTAAAACCACCCTTTTTGAAATAAAATTATTGAATAATATAAAACAAACAATAAAATATAGCTAAAGTTTTTAAATAATAGGTGAATTTAGCTATAATTCGCTAAAAACCACCCTTTTTGAAATAAAATTATTGAAATATTATAAAACAAACAATAAAATATAGCTAAAGTTTTTAAATAATAGGTGAATTTAGCTATTAATCGCTAAAAACCACCCTTTTTGAAATAAAATTATTGAAATATTATAAAACAAACAATAAAATATAGCTAAAGTTTTAAATAATAGGTGAATTTAGCTATTAATCGCTAAAAACCACCCTTTTTGAAATAAAATTATTGAAATATTATAAAACAAACAATAAAATATAGCTAAAGTTTTTAAATAATAGGTGAATTTAGCTATTAATCGCTAAAACCACCCTTTTTGAAATAAAATTATTGAAATATTATAAAACAAACAATAAAATATAGCTAAAGTTTTTAAATAATAGGTGAATTTAGCTATTAATCGCTAAAAACCACCCTTTTTGAAATAAAATTATTGAAATATTATAAAACAAACAATAAAATATAGCTAAAGTTTTTAAATAATAGGTGAATTTAGCTATTAATCGCTAAAAACCACCCTTTTTGAAATAAAATTATTGAATAATATAAAACAAACAATAAAATATAGCTAAAGTTTTTAAATAATAGGTGAATTTAGCTATTAATCGCTAAAAACCACCCTTTTTGAAATAAAATTATTGAAATATTATAAAACAAACAATAAAATATAGCTAAAGTTTTTAAATAATAGGTGAATTTAGCTATTAATCGCTAAAAACCACCCTTTTTGAAATAAAATTATTGAATAATATAAAACAAACAATAAAATATAGCTAAAGTTTTTAAATAATAGGTGAATTTAGCTATAATTCGCTAAAAACCACCCTTTTTGAAATAAAATTATTGAATATTATAAAACAAACAATAAAATATAGCTAAAGTTTTTAAATAATAGGTGAATTTAGCTATTAATCGCTAAAAACCACCCTTTTTGAAATAAAATTATTGAAATAATATAAAACAAACAATAAAATATAGCTAAAGTTTTTAAATAATAGGTGAATTTAGCTATTAATCGCTAAAAACCACCCTTTTTGAAATAAAATTATTGAAATATTATAAAACAAACAATAAAATATAGCTAAAGTTTTTAAATAATAGGTGAATTTAGCTATTAATCGCTAAAAACCACCCTTTTTTGAAATAAAATTATTGAATAATATAAAACAAACAATAAAATATAGCTAAAGTTTTTAAATAATAGGTGAATTTAGCTATTAATCGCTAAAAACCACCCTTTTTGAAATAAAATTATTGAAATATTATAAAACAAACAATAAAATATAGCTAAAGTTTTTAAATAATAGGTGAATTTAGCTATTAATCGCTAAAAACCACCCTTTTTGAAATAAAATTATTGAATAATATAAAACAAACAATAAAATATAGCTAAAGTTTTTAAATAATAGGTGAATTTAGCTATTAATCGCTAAAAACACCCTTTTTGAAATAAAATTATTGAATAATATAAAACAAACAATAAAATATAGCTAAAGTTTTTAAATAATAGGTGAATTTAGCTATTAATCGCTAAAAACCACCCTTTTTGAAATAAAATTATTGAATAATATAAAACAAACAATAAAATATAGCTAAAGTTTTTAAATAATAGGTGAATTTAGCTATTAATCGCTAAAAACCACCCTTTTTGAAATAAAATTATTGAATAATATAAAACAAACAATAAAATATAGCTAAAGTTTTTAAATAATAGGTGAATTTAGCTATTAATCGCTAAAACCACCTTTTTGAAATAAAATTATTGAATAATATAAAACAAACAATAAAATATAGCTAAAGTTTTTAAATAATAGGTGAATTTAGCTATTAATCGCTAAAAACCACCCTTTTTGAAATAAAATTATTGAATAATATAAAACAAACAATAAAATATAGCTAAAGTTTTTAAATAATAGGTGAATTTAGCTATTAATCGCTAAAAACCACCCTTTTTGAAATAAAATTATTGAATAATATAAAACAAACAATAAAATATAGCTAAAGTTTTTAAATAATAGGTGAATTTAGCTATTAATCGCTAAAAACCACCCTTTTTGAAATAAAATTATTGAAATATTATAAAAACAAACAATAAAATATAGCTAAAGTTTTTAAATAATAGGTGAATTTAGCTATTAATCGCTAAAAACCACCCTTTTTGAAATAAAATTATTGAATAATATAAAACAAACAATAAAATATAGCTAAAGTTTTTAAATAATAGGTGAATTTAGCTATTAATCGCTAAAAACCACCCTTTTTGAAATAAAATTATTGAATAATATAAAACAAACAATAAAATATAGCTAAAGTTTTTAAATAATAGGTGAATTTAGCTATTAATCGCTAAAAACCACCCTTTTTGAAATAAAATTATTGAATAATATAAAACAAACAATAAAATATAGCTAAAGTTTTTAAATAATAGGTGAATTTAGCTATTAATCGCTAAAAACCACCCTTTTTGAAATAAAATTATTGAATAATATAAAACAAACAATAAAATATAGCTAAAGTTTTTAAATAATAGGTGAATTTAGCTATTAATCGCTAAAAACCACCCTTTTTGAAATAAAATTATTGAATAATATAAAACAAACAATAAAATATAGCTAAAGTTTTTAAATAATAGGTGAATTTAGCTATTAATCGCTAAAAACCACCCTTTTTGAAATAAAATTATTGAATAATATAAAACAAACAATAAAATATAGCTAAAGTTTTTAAATAATAGGTGAATTTAGCTATTAATCGCTAAAAACCACCCTTTTTGAAATAAAATTATTGAATAATATAAAACAAACAATAAAATATAGCTAAAGTTTTTAAATAATAGGTGAATTTAGCTATTAATCGCTAAAAACCACCCTTTTTGAAATAAAATTATTGAATAATATAAAACAAACAATAAAATATAGCTAAAGTTTTTAAATAATAGGTGAATTTAGCTATTAATCGCTAAAAACCACCCTTTTTGAAATAAAATTATTGAATAATATAAAACAAACAATAAAATATAGCTAAAGTTTTTAAATAATAGGTGAATTTAGCTATTAATCGCTAAAAACCACCCTTTTTGAAATAAAATTATTGAATAATATAAAACAAACAATAAAATATAGCTAAAGTTTTTAAATAATAGGTGAATTTAGCTATTAATCGCTAAAAACCACCCTTTTTGAAATAAAATTATTGAATAATATAAAACAAACAATAAAATATAGCTAAAGTTTTTAAATAATAGGTGAATTTAGCTATTAATCGCTAAAACCACCCTTTTTGAAATAAAATTATTGAATAATATAAAACAAACAATAAAATATAGCTAAAGTTTTTAAATAATAGGTGAATTTAGCTATTAATCGCTAAAAACCACCCTTTTTGAAATAAAATTATTGAATAATATAAAACAAACAATAAAATATAGCTAAAGTTTTTAAATAATAGGTGAATTTAGCTATTAATCGCTAAAAACCACCCTTTTTGAAATAAAATTATTGAATAATATAAAACAAACAATAAAATATAGCTAAAGTTTTTAAATAATAGGTGAATTTAGCTATTAATCGCTAAAAACCACCCTTTTTGAAATAAAATTATTGAAATATTATAAAACAAACAATAAAATATAGCTAAAGTTTTAAATAATAGGTGAATTTAGCTATTAATCGCTAAAAACCACCCTTTTTGAAATAAAATTATTGAATAATATAAAACAAACAATAAAATATAGCTAAAGTTTTTAAATAATAGGTGAATTTAGCTATTAATCGCTAAAAACCACCCTTTTTGAAATAAAATTATTGAATAATATAAAACAAACAATAAAATATAGCTAAAGTTTTTAAATAATAGGTGAATTTAGCTATTAATCGCTAAAAACCACCCTTTTTGAAATAAAATTATTGAATAATATAAAACAAACAATAAAATATAGCTAAAGTTTTTAAATAATAGGTGAATTTAGCTATTAATCGCTAAAAACCACCCTTTTTGAAATAAAATTATTGAAATATATAAAACAAACAATAAAATATAGCTAAAGTTTTTAAATAATAGGTGAATTTAGCTATTAATCGCTAAAAACCACCCTTTTTGAAATAAAATTATTGAATAATATAAAACAAACAATAAAATATAGCTAAAGTTTTTAAATAATAGGTGAATTTAGCTATTAATCGCTAAAAACCACCCTTTTTGAAATAAAATTATTGAATAATATAAAACAAACAATAAAATATAGCTAAAGTTTTTAAATAATAGGTGAATTTAGCTATTAATCGCTAAAAACCACCCTTTTTGAAATAAAATTATTGAAATATTATAAAACAAACAATAAAATATAGCTAAAGTTTTTAAATAATAGGTGAATTTAGCTATTAATCGCTAAAAACCACCCTTTTTGAAATAAAATTATTGAAATATTATAAAACAAACAATAAAATATAGCTAAAGTTTTTAAATAATAGGTGAATTTAGCTATTAATCGCTAAAAACCACCCTTTTTGAAATAAAATTATTGAATAATATAAAACAAACAATAAAATATAGCTAAAGTTTTTAAATAATAGGTGAATTTAGCTATTAATCGCTAAAAACCACCCTTTTTGAAATAAAATTATTGAATAATATAAAACAAACAATAAAATATAGCTAAAGTTTTTAAATAATAGGTGAATTTAGCTATTAATCGCTAAAAACCACCCTTTTTGAAATAAAATTATTGAATAATATAAAACAAACAATAAAATATAGCTAAAGTTTTAAATAATAGGTGAATTTAGCTATTAATCGCTAAAAACCACCCTTTTTGAAATAAAATTATTGAAATATTATAAAACAAACAATAAAATATAGCTAAAGTTTTTAAATAATAGGTGAATTTAGCTATTAATCGCTAAAAACCACCCTTTTTGAAATAAAATTATTGAATAATATAAAACAAACAATAAAATATAGCTAAAGTTTTTAAATAATAGGTGAATTTAGCTATTAATCGCTAAAAACCACCCTTTTTGAAATAAAATTATTGAATAATATAAAACAAACAATAAAATATAGCTAAAGTTTTTAAATAATAGGTGAATTTAGCTATTAATCGCTAAAAACCACCCTTTTTGAAATAAAATTATTGAATAATATAAAACAAACAATAAAATATAGCTAAAGTTTTTAAATAATAGGTGAATTTAGCTATTAATCGCTAAAAACCACCCTTTTTGAAATAAAATTATTGAAATAATATAAAACAAACAATAAAATATAGCTAAAGTTTTTAAATAATAGGTGAATTTAGCTATTAATCGCTAAAAACCACCCTTTTTGAAATAAAATTATTGAATAATATAAAACAAACAATAAAATATAGCTAAAGTTTTTAAATAATAGGTGAATTTAGCTATTAATCGCTAAAACCACCCTTTTTGAAATAAATTATTGAAATATTATAAAACAAACAATAAAATATAGCTAAAGTTTTTAAATAATAGGTGAATTTAGCTATTAATCGCTAAAAACCACCCTTTTTGAAATAAAATTATTGAAATATTATAAAACAAACAATAAAATATAGCTAAAGTTTTTAAATAATAGGTGAATTTAGCTATTAATCGCTAAAAACCACCCTTTTTGAAATAAAATTATTGAATAATTATAAAACAAACAATAAAATATAGCTAAAGTTTTTAAATAATAGGTGAATTTAGCTATTAATCGCTAAAAACCACCCTTTTTGAAATAAAATTATTGAATAATATAAAACAAACAATAAAATATAGCTAAAGTTTTTAAATAATAGGTGAATTTAGCTATTAATCGCTAAAAACCACCCTTTTTGAAATAAATTTATTGAATAATATAAAACAAACAATAAAATATAGCTAAAGTTTTTAAATAATAGGTGAATTTAGCTATTAATCGCTAAAAACCACCCTTTTTGAAATAAAATTATTGAAATATTATAAAACAAACAATAAAATATAGCTAAAGTTTTTAAATAATAGGTGAATTTAGCTATTAATCGCTAAAAACCACCCTTTTTGAAATAAAATTATTGAATAATATAAAACAAACAATAAAATATAGCTAAAGTTTTTAAATAATAGGTGAATTTAGCTATTAATCGCTAAAAACCACCCTTTTTGAAATAAAATTATTGAATAATATAAAACAAACAATAAAATATAGCTAAAGTTTTTAAATAATAGGTGAATTTAGCTATTAATCGCTAAAAACCACCCTTTTTGAAATAAAATTATTGAATAATATAAAACAAACAATAAAATATAGCTAAAGTTTTTAAATAATAGGTGAATTTAGCTATTAATCGCTAAAAACCACCCTTTTTGAAATAAAATTATTGAATAATATAAAACAAACAATAAAATATAGCTAAAGTTTTTAAATAATAGGTGAATTTAGCTATTAATCGCTAAAAACCACCCTTTTTGAAATAAAATTATTGAATAATATAAAACAAACAATAAAATATAGCTAAAGTTTTTAAATAATAGGTGAATTTAGCTATTAATCGCTAAAAACCACCCTTTTTGAAATAAAATTATTGAATAATATAAAACAAACAATAAAATATAGCTAAAGTTTTTAAATAATAGGTGAATTTAGCTATTAATCGCTAAAAACCACCCTTTTTGAAATAAAATTATTGAATATTATAAAACAAACAATAAAATATAGCTAAAGTTTTTAAATAATAGGTGAATTTAGCTATTAATCGCTAAAAACCACCCTTTTTGAAATAAAATTATTGAAATATATAAAACAAACAATAAAATATAGCTAAAGTTTTTTAAATAATAGGTGAATTTAGCTATTAATCGCTAAAAACCACCCTTTTTGAAATAAAATTATTGAATAATATAAAACAAACAATAAAATATAGCTAAAGTTTTTAAATAATAGGTGAATTTAGCTATTAATCGCTAAAAACCACCCTTTTTGAAATAAAATTATTGAATAATATAAAACAAACAATAAAATATAGCTAAAGTTTTTAAATAATAGGTGAATTTAGCTATTAATCGCTAAAAACCACCCTTTTTGAAATAAAATTATTGAAATATTATAAAACAAACAATAAAATATAGCTAAAGTTTTTAAATAATAGGTGAATTTAGCTATTAATCGCTAAAAACCACCCTTTTTGAAATAAAATTATTGAATAATATAAAACAAACAATAAAATATAGCTAAAGTTTTAAATAATAGGTGAATTTAGCTATTAATCGCTAAAAACCACCCTTTTTGAAATAAAATTATTGAATAATATAAAACAAACAATAAAATATAGCTAAAGTTTTTAAATAATAGGTGAATTTAGCTATTAATCGCTAAAAACCACCCTTTTTGAAATAAAATTATTGAAATATTATAAAACAAACAATAAAATATAGCTAAAGTTTTTAAATAATAGGTGAATTTAGCTATTAATCGCTAAAAACCACCCTTTTTGAAATAAAATTATTGAATAATATAAAACAAACAATAAAATATAGCTAAAGTTTTTAAATAATAGGTGAATTTAGCTATTAATCGCTAAAAACCACCCTTTTTGAAATAAAATTATTGAATAATATAAAACAAACAATAAAATATAGCTAAAGTTTTTAAATAATAGGTGAATTTAGCTATTAATCGCTAAAAACCACCCTTTTGAAATAAAATTATTGAATAATATAAAACAAACAATAAAATATAGCTAAAGTTTTTAAATAATAGGTGAATTTAGCTATTAATCGCTAAAAACCACCCTTTTTGAAATAAAATTATTGAAATATTATAAAACAAACAATAAAATATAGCTAAAGTTTTTAAATAATAGGTGAATTTAGCTATTAATCGCTAAAAACCACCCTTTTTGAAATAAAATTATTGAATAATATAAAACAAACAATAAAATATAGCTAAAGTTTTTAAATAATAGGTGAATTTAGCTATTAATCGCTAAAAACCACCCTTTTGAAATAAAATTATTGAATAATATAAAACAAACAATAAAATATAGCTAAAGTTTTTAAATAATAGGTGAATTTAGCTATTAATCGCTAAAAACCACCCTTTTTGAAATAAAATTATTGAATAATATAAAACAAACAATAAAATATAGCTAAAGTTTTTAAATAATAGGTGAATTTAGCTATTAATCGCTAAAAACCACCTTTTTGAAATAAAAATATTGAAATAATATAAAACAAACAATAAAATATAGCTAAGTTTTTAAATAATAGGTGAATTTAGCTATTAATCGCTAAAAACCACCCTTTTTGAATAAAATTATTGAATAATAAAAACAAACAATAAAATATAGCTAAAGTTTTTAAATAATAGGTGAATTTAGCTATTAATCGGCTAAAAACCACCCTTTTTGAAATAAAATTATTGAATAATATAAAACAAACAATAAAATATAGCTAAAGTTTTTAAATAATAGGTGAATTTAGCTATAATCGCTAAAAACCACCCTTTTTGAAATAAAATTATTGAAATATTATAAAACAAACAATAAAATATAGCTAAAGTTTTTAAATAATAGGTGATTTTAGCTATTAATCGCTAAAAACCACCCTTTTTGAAATAAAATTATTGAAATATTATAAAACAAACAATAAATATAGCTAAAGTTTTTAAATAATAGGTGAATTTAGCTATTAATCGCTAAAAACCACCCTTTTTGAAATAAAATTATTGAATAATATAAAACAAACAATAAAATATAGCTAAAGTTTTTAAATAATAGGTGAATTTAGCTATTAATCGCTAAAAACCACCCTTTTTGAAATAAAATTATTGAATAATATAAAACAAACAATAAAATATAGCTAAAGTTTTTAAATAATAGGTGAATTTAGCTATAATTCGCTAAAAACCACCCTTTTTGAAATAAAATTATTGAAATATTATAAAACAAACAATAAAATATAGCTAAAGTTTTTAAATAATAGGTGAATTTAGCTATTAATCGCTAAAAACCACCCTTTTTGAAATAAAATTATTGAAATATTATAAAACAAACCATTAAAATATAGCTAAAGTTTTTAAATAATAGGTGAATTTAGCTATTAATCGCTAAAAACCACCCTTTTTGAAATAAAATTATTGAATAATATAAAAACAAACAATAAAATATAGCTAAAGTTTTTAAATAATAGGTGAATTTAGCTATTAATCGCTAAAAACCACCCTTTTTGAAATAAAATTATTGAATAATATAAAACAAACAAAACATATAGCTAAAGTTTTTAAATAATAGGTGAAATTTAGCTATAAGTCGCTAAAACCACCCTTTTGAAATAAAAT
>CAWVPA010000014.1:0-73075 GCA_963931875.1 Pollenia griseotomentosa | reverse complement strand
AAAAGGTATATATTATTAAAAAAAAAAATATATTTTTTATTCATTTAATTACAGAATGATACGAAATCAACTAACTAAGCATAAAGATCAAATATATATATGTAATAGCTGTCTAATACATTTCCATACTGAATCATCTTTACAAAAACATAAAATGGAATGTAACAAAATGGTTACTAAAATGCCTAATATAAATAACAATTTAGTTAGCTTTAAGAATTTTAAAAAGCAAATGGATGTACCTTTTGTAGTGTATGCTGATTTTGAATGTATTTTAGAATCAGTAAATATACAGAATTCAAGCAAAGTAAAATCTATACAAAAACATATTCCATTTGCTTATAGCTATTATATTAAATGTTCGTTTGACGCTAGTTTAGATATATTTAGAGTTTATAGTGGTGAAAACTCACCTAATCATTTTTTTAATAGTTTAGTTAAGGATATTTTAACTATTTATAAGAACTATTTAAGTATAGTTAATCCGATGAATTCCTTAACGGAACTTGAACAGAAGAGACAGAAAGAAGACAAAATCTGTCATATTTGTAATAAATTTTTATCTATAGAAATCGAGTAGCTGATCATTGTCATTTAACAGGAAAGTATAGAGGTCCTGCCCACAACAAGTGTAATATAGAATATCAGATTGCAAATTTCATCCCAATCTTTTTTCATAACCTTTCGGCATATGATTGTCATTTGTTTATCCGAGAGCTATCATCTATTGAAGGTGATATAAATATAATTCCTTTAAATAAGGAATTATATATATCCATTTCAAAAAGAATTTCGGTAAATGAAAAAGATACTATTGAATTGCGCTTCCTCGACTCAATTCGATTCATGCCATCTAGTTTAGAGAAACTAGCAAGTTATTTATCCGATGATGATTTAAATATTGTAAAATCAATTTATATGAGTGATCAGGAATTTAGTTTAATGAAACGTAAAGGTGTTTTTCCATATGACTATATTAATTCTGTTAATCGCCTTCAGGAGACACAACTTCCACCACGTTCAGTTTTCTTTAATAAACTTTCTAATGAGTCGTGTAGTGAGGATGAATATAGACATGCTGAACAAGTTTGGAATACGTTTCAATGTAAAACACTAATGGATTATTTACTTTTATATCTAAAAGTTGACGTTCTTTTACTGTGTGACATTTTTGAAAGTTTTAGAAAAGTTTGTAAAAACATTTATAATTTGGATCCCTGCCAATATTATACCACCCCTGGTCTATCTTGGGATGCTATGTTGAAGACAACTGAAATAGAGCTAGAGTTGTTGACTGACATTAATATGTATAATTTTGTTGCACAGGGTATTAGGGGAGGTATTGTACAATGTAGTAAACGACATTCTATTGCTAACAATAAATATATAAGTGATTATAACTCTACCAAGGAATCTAATTATCTAATATATTTAGATGTTAATAATTTATATGGCTATGCAATGTCACAATACCTTCCCTATAAAAATTTTAAATGGATGGAAAATATTGATAATTTTAATGTTACTAATATAAAAGACAACTCTCCATTAGGTTATATACTAGAAGTAGATTTGGAATATCCATCTGCGTTACATGACTTTCATAATGATTTACCATTTTGTGTGGAAAACAAAAAAATTGAATTAATGAAACAGACAAAACTAATAGCAGACTTAAATAATAAAACTAACTATATAATACACTACCGTACATTGCAGCAATGTATTCAACATGGATTAATTCTTAAAAAAATTCATAGAGTTCTTGAATTTAATCAATCAGATTGGCTAAAGATATATATTGATTTGAATAATCATCATCGAACGTTAGCTAAAAACTCATTTGAACAAAATTTTTTTAAACTTTTAAATAATGCTGTCTATGGAAAGACTATGGAAAATGTTGACAAGAGAAAGAATATTAAAATAGTATGCGAATGGGAGAACAAACGTAAACGGTTAGGAGCTAGAGCTTTTATAGCTAAACATAATTTCCATAGCGCACTTAAAATTCATGACAATATGATGGCTATTGAATTGAAAAGAGTGAGTACTGTATATAACAAACCAATTTATGTGGGGTTTTCTGTTTTAGAGCTATCAAAATGGAAAATGTATAACTTTCATTATGATTACATGAAACCCAAATATCTTGATAATATTCATTTAAACTATATGGATACGGATTCCTTCATATATGATATAAAAACAAATGATTTGTATGAAGATATTCGAAATGATATAAACAATCATTTCGATACATCTACATATCCGAAAGATAATATCTTTAATTTTCCATTACTAAATAAAAAAGTATTGGGTATGATGAAGGATGAATGCAATGGTAAGCTCATAAAGGAGTTCATTGGTTTAAGAGCAAAGATGTATTCAATAAAAATAGATAGATTTGATGATGAAATTAAGAAGATAAAAGGTGTTAAACATTATATAACATCAAAGCTTACAGTTAATGACTTCAGAAAATGTTTATTTGAAAAAAAATTATATTATGATAATATGTATATATTTAGATCTAAGAATCATCAAATCTATACTCAACATATAAATAAGTTAACTTTAAGCTATTCAGATGATAAGAGATATATAAGAGAAGATAATGTTGATACATATGCATGGGGGCATTATAAAATAAATTGCATATCTTCTTCAACAACACCCTCATCATCATCAGAATCAAACATGGAATCCTTCAATTTTAATTATTATAGAGACTACATGGAAGAAGATGATGAAATTCTCCTAAATGAAAATAGAGATTAAATAGTTTATAAGAATGCAAATATAGAATAAGTAGTTTTAAGGAGTCAAATGAACATTTAATATAAATCAAATAGTTAATAAGAAATCAACCAATGTAATTTATATTATAAATATGTAAATGTATATTAAATAGTTTATATGAATACATCATTCTTATTTAGATTATAAGATTGTTATATGAAAAAACAAAAAAAAAAAAAAAGATAATAATAAATAAATAAAATTTTTATAATATAAAAATTAAAACAACCAGATTTTTTTTTTTTGGTTTCTTCTATAATTAAACTCAATTGACCACAATTAAATATGTATATTAAACTGTTTGTTGTACCATAAGCTGATATGTACCCCAATACAGAAATGAATAATAGAAATTTACCAACTTTAGTTCTTGGAACAGCTCTTGATATACCTTTAACAAAAACTGTTATTTAGAACAGCTTAAGCTTTATAAATAGAAAAAAAAAACCAACAACCGTATTGTGGTAAAAAAAAAACAGTATTAAATTAGCTTTTTTAAATGTGTCTGTCTGTTTTGAAAGATATTTATTTATAGCCACACCACAATTGTGAAGAGGGTATTATGCATTTGTACTGATGTGTATAACACCGTAAATATAGGTCCTGGACCCACCTTAAAGTATACCGACCGACTCAGAACAACCTTCTGAGTCGATCAAACGATGTCCGTCCGGCTGGTTGACAGGCTGGCTATAACCATGTTAACCGCGTGTAAAAAGTACAGATCGTAATTTCTGAAATAATTTCAAGAAGTTTGATATATAGATTAAAATTCTCCCAAGGACCAAACCTATTTAAAATGGTCCGAATCGTATTAAAAAGCTGTTTAGCTGTTTTAAAAAGCTGTTTAGCTGTTTTAAAAAGCTATTTAGCTGTTTTAAAAAGCTGTTTAGCTGTTTTAAAAAGCTGTTTAGCTGTTTTAAAAAGCTGTTTAGCTGTTTTAAAAAGCTGTTTAGCTGTTTTAAAAAGCTGTTTAGCTGTTTTAAAAAGCTGTTTAGCTGTTTTAAAAAGCTGTTTTGCTGTTTTAAAAAGCTGTTTACCTGTAAGATAAGATAAAACTAATAATTTATGTTGGTGTGAGATGATAAGGATATTGTATGTTGTGGGAACAATGCACAAGTGTTAGATGTATTGTTGAAACCTTTCTTTTGTTTTAGATATATGTGTATGTATGTAGATCGACAGACATACATACTGTGTAATTGTAGATGCACTTGATTTTGGAAAAAAAAAATTTTTTTTTTGTGGACAATTTTTTTTTCAAAGCGCTGATATTAAAAACTAATAATTTATGAGGTGTGAGATGATAAGGGAATTGTATTGGAGTGTGTCTTGAATATGGATAGATAAACAGACAGATAGACAGACCTTGAGGTAGAAATTGGAAAAATATTTTTTAAGAAATTTAAAAATAATTTTTATTTTTTGTGTGTTTAGTGATTGTTGGGGGAAAAAAAATACATATTTCTGATAAACCCTTTTTTTTATTTTTTTAAAAAACACAAACTTTCTTAAGCAATTATACTTTACAACCTAAATGAAAAGAATATATTTAAAAACCTTATATACACTTCAAATATCTATACAGTCGATCCCTCAAACAACCAAATAACAACAATATCTCTACATCTGACTTAACTAATCATACACACATGCACAAACAATTTACTAGCGCCTTTAACACATGTCAACCGCTTGAATAATTTTACAACACCTAATTCAGAACAAAAAAAAACTAAAGAAAAGCCTTATCAATAATATTTTCCAATTTCTTTTACAAAGTCTATACATCTATGAATCTACCTACAACAAAAAAATTTTTCGACAATCGTCAGTCGATCGCCCAAACAAGTAAAACAACAACATCCCTCCATCTGGCTATCCATAAACCACACACACAAAAAAAAAAAAAAAATATTTTTTTTCCAATTTCTTCCTCAAGGTCTGTATGTCGGTCTGTGTATCTGTCCATATTCAAGACAAAAATAAAAAAAAGGGTTTATCAGAAATATGTATTTTTTTTCCCCCAACAATCACTAAACACACAAAAAATAAAAATTATTTTTAAATTTCTTAAAAAATATTTTTCCAATTTCTACCTCAAGGTCTGTCTATCTGTCTGTTTATCTATCCATATTCAAGACACACTCCAATACAATTCCCTTATCATCTCACACCTCATAAATTATTAGTTTTTAATATCAGCGCTTTGAAAAAAAAATTGTCCACAAAAAAAAAATTTTTTTTTTCCAAAATCAAGTGCATCTACAATTACACAGTATGTATGTCTGTCGATCTACATACATACACATATATCTAAAACAAAAGAAAGGTTTCAACAATACATCTAACACTTGTGCATTGTTCCCACAACATACAATATCCTTATCATCTCACACCAACATAAATTATTAGTTTTATCTTATCTTACAGGTAAACAGCTTTTTAAAACAGCAAAACAGCTTTTTAAAACAGCTAAACAGCTTTTTAAAACAGCTAAACAGCTTTTTAAAACAGCTAAACAGCTTTTTAAAACAGCTAAACAGCTTTTTAAAACAGCTAAACAGCTTTTTAAAACAGCTAAACAGCTTTTTAAAACAGCTAAATAGCTTTTTAAAACAGCTAAACAGCTTTTTAAAACAGCTAAACAGCTTTTTAATACGATTCGGACCATTTTAAATAGGTTTGGTCCTTGGGAGAATTTTAATCTATATATCAAACTTCTTGAAATTATTTCAGAAATTACGATCTGTACTTTTTACACGCGGTTAACATGGTTATAGCCAGCCTGTCAACCAGCCGGACGGACATCGTTTGATCGACTCAGAAGGTTGTTCTGAGTCGGTCGGTATACTTTAAGGTGGGTCCAGGACCTATATTTACGGTGTTATACACATCAGTACAAATGCATAATACCCTCTTCACAATTGTGGTGTGGCTATAAATAAATATCTTTCAAAACAGACAGACACATTTAAAAAAGCTAATTTAATACTGTTTTTTTTTTACCACAATACGGTTGTTGGTTTTTTTTTTCTATTTATAAAGCTTAAGCTGTTCTAAATAACAGTTTTTGTTAAAGGTATATCAAGAGCTGTTCCAAGAACTAAAGTTGGTAAATTTCTATTATTCATTTCTGTATTGGGGTACATATCAGCTTATGGTACAACAAACAGTTTAATATACATATTTAATTGTGGTCAATTGAGTTTAATTATAGAAGAAACCAAAAAAAAAAAATCTGGTTGTTTTAATTTTTATATTATAAAAATTTTATTTATTTATTATTATCTTTTTTTTTTTTTTTGTTTTTTCATATAACAATCTTATAATCTAAATAAGAATGATGTATTCATATAAACTATTTAATATACATTTACATATTTATAATATAAATTACATTGGTTGATTTCTTATTAACTATTTGATTTATATTAAATGTTCATTTGACTCCTTAAAACTACTTATTCTATATTTGCATTCTTATAAACTATTTAATCTCTATTTTCATTTAGGAGAATTTCATCATCTTCTTCCATGTAGTCTCTATAATAATTAAAATTGAAGGATTCCATGTTTGATTCTGATGATGATGAGGGTGTTGTTGAAGAAGATATGCAATTTATTTTATAATGCCCCCATGCATATGTATCAACATTATCTTCTCTTATATATCTCTTATCATCTGAATAGCTTAAAGTTAACTTATTTATATGTTGAGTATAGATTTGATGATTCTTAGATCTAAATATATACATATTATCATAATATAATTTTTTTTCAAATAAACATTTTCTGAAGTCATTAACTGTAAGCTTTGATGTTATATAATGTTTAACACCTTTTATCTTCTTAATTTCATCATCAAATCTATCTATTTTTATTGAATACATCTTTGCTCTTAAACCAATGAATTCCTTTATGAGCTTACCATTGCATTCATCCTTCATCATACCCAATACTTTTTTATTTAGTAATGGAAAATTAAAGATATTATCTTTCGGATATGTAGATGTATCGAAATGATTGTTTATATCATTTCGAATATCTTCATACAAATCATTTGTTTTTATATCATATATGAAGGAATCCGTATCCATATAGTTTAAATGAATATTATCAAGATATTTGGGTTTCATGTAATCATAATGAAAGTTATACATTTTCCATTTTGATAGCTCTAAAACAGAAAACCCCACATAAATTGGTTTGTTATATACAGTACTCACTCTTTTCAATTCAATAGCCATCATATTGTCATGAATTTTAAGTGCGCTATGGAAATTATGTTTAGCTATAAAAGCTCTAGCTCCTAACCGTTTACGTTTGTTCTCCCATTCGCATACTATTTTAATATTCTTTCTCTTGTCAACATTTTCCATAGTCTTTCCATAGACAGCATTATTTAAAAGTTTAAAAAAATTTTGTTCAAATGAGTTTTTAGCTAACGTTCGATGATGATTATTCAAATCAATATATATCTTTAGCCAATCTGATTGATTAAATTCAAGAACTCTATGAATTTTTTTAAGAATTAATCCATGTTGAATACATTGCTGCAATGTACGGTAGTGTATTATATAGTTAGTTTTATTATTTAAGTCTGCTATTAGTTTTGTCTGTTTCATTAATTCAATTTTTTTGTTTTCCACACAAAATGGTAAATCATTATGAAAGTCATGTAACGCAGATGGATATTCCAAATCTACTTCTAGTATATAACCTAATGGAGAGTTGTCTTTTATATTAGTAACATTAAAATTATCAATATTTTCCATCCATTTAAAATTTTTATAGGGAAGGTATTGTGACATTGCATAGCCATATAAATTATTAACAT
Source organism: Pollenia griseotomentosa (assembly GCA_963931875.1). Lineage (NCBI taxonomy): Eukaryota > Metazoa > Arthropoda > Insecta > Diptera > Polleniidae > Pollenia > Pollenia griseotomentosa. The sequence continues at coordinate 65,433 of CAWVPA010000014.1, read as the reverse complement.
CTAAATATATTAGATAATTAGATTCCTTGGTAGAGTTATAATCACTTATATATTTATTGTTAGCAATAGAATGTCGTTTACTACATTGTACAATACCTCCCCTAATACCCTGTGCAACAAAATTATACATATTAATGTCAGTCAACAACTCTAGCTCTATTTCAGTTGTCTTCAACATAGCATCCCAAGATAGACCAGGGGTGGTATAATATTGGCAGGGATCCAAATTATAAATGTTTTTACAAACTTTTCTAAAACTTTCAAAAATGTCACACAGTAAAAGAACGTCAACTTTTAGATATAAAAGTAAATAATCCATTAGTGTTTTACATTGAAACGTATTCCAAACTTGTTCAGCATGTCTATATTCATCCTCACTACACGACTCATTAGAAAGTTTATTAAAGAAAACTGAACGTGGTGGAAGTTGTGTCTCCTGAAGGCGATTAACAGAATTAATATAGTCATATGGAAAAACACCTTTACGTTTCATTAAACTAAATTCCTGATCACTCATATAAATTGATTTTACAATATTTAAATCATCATCGGATAAATAACTTGCTAGTTTCTCTAAACTAGATGGCATGAATCGAATTGAGTCGAGGAAGCGCAATTCAATAGTATCTTTTTCATTTACCGAAATTCTTTTTGAAATGGATATATATAATTCCTTATTTAAAGGAATTATATTTATATCACCTTCAATAGATGATAGCTCTCGGATAAACAAATGACAATCATATGCCGAAAGGTTATGAAAAAAGATTGGGATGAAATTTGCAATCTGATATTCTATATTACACTTGTTGTGGGCAGGACCTCTATACTTTCCTGTTAAATGACAATGATCAGCTACTCGATTTTCTATAGATAAAAATTTATTACAAATATGACAGATTTTGTCTTCTTTCTGTCTCTTCTGTTCAAGTTCCGTTAAGGAATTCATCGGATTAACTATACTTAAATAGTTCTTATAAATAGTTAAAATATCCTTAACTAAACTATTAAAAAAATGATTAGGTGAGTTTTCACCACTATAAACTCTAAATATATCTAAACTAGCGTCAAACGAACATTTAATATAATAGCTATAAGCAAATGGAATATGTTTTTGTATAGATTTTACTTTGCTTGAATTCTGTATATTTACTGATTCTAAAATACATTCAAAATCAGCATACACTACAAAAGGTACATCCATTTGCTTTTTAAAATTCTTAAAGCTAACTAAATTGTTATTTATATTAGGCATTTTAGTAACCATTTTGTTACATTCCATTTTATGTTTTTGTAAAGATGATTCAGTATGGAAATGTATTAGACAGCTATTACATATATATATTTGATCTTTATGCTTAGTTAGTTGATTTCGTATCATTCTGTAATTAAATGAATAAAAAATATATTTTTTTTTTAATAATATATACCTTTTTTTTTATTCAAAAGTAATATACCTTGAAATATTTTTGATCCATACGTAATGGAATCTGTTATCATCCTCTAGAAGCAGCAAGTTAATATGGTTTAACTTTTCTTCTTGAGTGAAGTAATATGGGCCAACTATATTATTATCTTCTAATCCAAACACATTTATACTTATTTGCGGATTATTAATTTCAAACTCGCTAATTTTATTAACAGCTAAAGGGAAACTAAGATTCTTAAAGTTTAAAAGAATTCCATTATCCATTATTATTACATCATCTTCAATATTATTTATTTTATATGCTGAACATCTCTTTGAACAATCACGAGCGACTGGATATAGTGCTGAAATAATAGCCCATTTGAAACAGTATTCATCGTGATTCTGTACGTTAATGCAAGCGTGTTTTATTTTAATTTGTTGTGGAAGAGGAATATATTGAGAGCCTTTTATGCATTTATATTTGTTAATATTAATTTCAAGGAATTTAATTTTTATTAATGTCCATCCACTATCGCGTTCCTGAAACTCACTCATTTTCCTTATAAGAACATCACATTGATCTTTATAACATTGTTCAATGTCCTCTATTGTGAGCGATGGATTAAAAATAATCATTTTTGTTTGATGGGATTTAAGGTCTACAGTACATGAGTCATCTTCGTCTTTGACAAGCATATACTCACAAAATAGTTCAAAATTTAATTTTATATTAAGATGTTTTTGTATTGAGTCTTTAATTAATGTAATTATCTGGGATTTATTTTCCTTTAAAAAGTTTTCAGGAACAAGATTTTCTTCATCTTTATTTTGCAAAATATAAGTTTTCATACGGTTGTTAAATGATGAGTTTATACAGAATAAATTATTATCAATTTGAGTAGCGTTCTTTATTTTGTGAGCATTAGTTCTCAGATGATAATGCCACTTTGTTTTTGAGATATGCTCCTTACATGTACTGCAATAATTATGAGATTCTCCCACATTCTCTTTATGCTTTCTTGAATGTTCATGTGTAAGAAGTTCTTTACGACTTGTAAATTGTAAATTACAAGTTGTACACTTTGTCGATGGTCTATCATGATGTAATCTAATATGACGATTTAAATTAGAATTTTTAGTATAAACTTTTCCACAAGTTTCACAATTAAAGTTTGACATTTTTCTTTTTATATATTTTTTTTTTTCACTCAGCACAATTAACTGAATAGTTGAATGTTTAAAACAAGACTGATAACATTTATAGATCATTCGAAGAATTAATACACTTAACCAAGGATGAGATTGTTACAGGGGGGGGGAGAACTTTTTATAGTTTAGGGGGAAAAATTATGGACTTATTATCCATCACTAAGAATAAACATATTAACAATATATCGTAAAAACTTTTTTTGATTTTTAATTATTTTTTATTTAATAAGTATCAACAATTAAATAAACATTATACTCTAATCATCTCAAAAAACCACAAATTCATAACCGATACATACACACACATACACATATGCATGTTAGCGATGAAATCTTAGAAAAAACTAACATAAGTTTGTAATCTGAATTTCAGATTGAACTTTTTATTTCTTAACCCTTATGTCACCAGCTACATACCCGGGTATGTTTTGAATTTTAAAAACTCTGTATCTCTGAAAGTGGCTTTCATATCGCTCTCAACCTTCATGATATCCTTACTAAAAGTGTTTTCTAACATGTTCTGATGTTTGAATAAAATTGGACAAATCAGACCATGGATGTGGTTATTTTTTTATTCCTACCCCTCACGTCAACCGTAGTTCAAGTAATAAAGAGCAACTAACAAGTTTTTGCTCCAAAGTCACTTAGTGTAAATATTCATACATGTAAGCAAAGCAAAAATTCACAAGTCTTTGCTAAAACAAACGTTATTTTAAGTATTCATTCATAAAGACAATTTAAAATATGAAAAAATTTCAAATAAAATTCAAATAAAACGAAAAAACAATAACAACAACATGTGTTTGCATACCCGGGTATGCTTGCTGTTGACGTAAGTATAATTTTTCAGCTGTTGACATAAAGGTTAAAGAAGCTAATCAGATTATCATTTGCACTTTATACTTTTTCAAACTTAAAAGTTACTATAAAGTTTAATGTCTGATATTTATGAAATATTTTCAACACAAAAAATCCTAAAAAAAAAACATTTGAAGCACAGCTCGCGGGCTATGACTTCGATAAACAGACGAATATATAAATAAAAAACAGAATTATCAATCACATTGAAAAGTTTGAACTGTTTAGTTATAATAGTGTAAGTGTAGGACCACATTTTATGGCTTATGAATAAGATAAACAGACGGCTATAGAACATAAAATCAGAATTGTCAGATTTAAAGTTTCATCTTTTGTCAGTGCTGTTAGATCAAAAATCTTATGGACTAGAGCTTGTGGCTTATGACTTGAATAAACAGATGGTCATAGGACATAAAAAGAGAACTATCAGATTGAAAAGTTTTATCTTTAAGCAGTGCTGTTAGATCAGAAAAACTATGGAATAGAAGTTTTGGCTTATGACTTAGATAAACAGAACAGTCAGATTACAATCAAGTATACTTATAAAACATAGGGAAAAACCTAGTGGTTAATGACTGAGATAAACATAATTACCAGATTGAAAAGTTTCAATTTTAGTCAGTGCTGTTAGATCAGAAAACCTATGGAATAGGATTTTTGGCTTATGACTTAGATAAACAGAGTTACCAGATTGAAAAGTTTCAACTTTAATCAGTGCTGTTTGATCAGAATAACTATGGAATAGAAGTTTGGGATTATGACTAAGATAAACAGAACTGTCAGATTACAATCAAGTATACTTGTAAAACATAGGGAAAAACCTAGTGGTTAATGACTGAGATAAACATAATTACCAGATTAAAAAGTTTCAATTTTAGTCAGTGCTGTTAGATCAGAAAACCTATGGAATAGGATTTTTGGCTTATGATTTAGATAAACAGAGTTACCAGATTGAAAAGTTTCTACTTTAATCAGTGCTGCTAGATCAGAAAACCTATGGAATAGAAGTTTTGGCTTATGACTTAGATAAGCAGAACTGTCAGATTACAATCAAGTATACTTGTAAAACATAGGGAAAAAGCTAGTGGTTAATGACTGAGATAAACAAAGTTATCATATTGAAAAGTTTTAACTTTAATCAGTGCTGTTAGATCAGAATAACTATGGAATAGAAGTTTTGGCTTATGACTTAGATAAGCAGAACTGTCAGATTACAATCAAGTATACTTGTAAAACATAGGGAAAAAGCTAGTGGTTAATGACTGAGATAAACAAAGTTATCATATTGAAAAGTTTTAACTTTAATCAGTGCTGTTAGATCAGAATAACTATGGAATAGAAGTTTTGGCTTATGACTAAGATAAACAGAACTGTCAAGTATACTTGTAAAACACATGGAAAAAGTTTGTGGCTTATGACTTAGATAAACAGAACTGCCAGATTACAATCAAGTATACCTCTAAAACGTATGGAAAAAAGCTTGTGGTTTATGTCTTAGATAAACAGACAACCATAATAAACTAAAGAAAAAGAGGGTAGTTGTGGGTTCAATACCCAACACCTTTTGGCATGCTCCAACTTTTTGTATGGAAAAAGTGCCGCTGAAGCCCCATAAACACACTACTAAAATATGAACGAAAAAAAATTGAACCATACCAATATTATCATAATAAAAAGAAATGACAATAATTTCCTAAATAATTTGTATCTGATTCAAAACCAACATCAGCCCTTGAAATTTAACCGCCCGTTATAGATACTTGTATTATATCTGCTCAAAAGATTACGAAACTACTTAAAATTGCTCTCGATCACTTTCAGATTTTAAAATAACAAAATGTTAAAGTCTCTTATTAGTTTTTCTTTTTTATGACATCTAATTAGCAAAGTGTAGAGGTTAATTAAGTCAATCAATTCTACAGCTTACATTTTATTTGGTTTCTGGTTTTTCTTTAAATGTTTGTTCAAATTTTGATGTTAAACAATAACAAAAAAAGCTTCTTTCCCCACTTCTTCTAATCACTCATATTCATCTCTCTACTTTACTTTCATAAATATAAACACACATATGCCAAATGACATAGTTATATAGTCATATCTCTCTATGTTTATTCATTTATTCGTTAAGCTTTTATTTATTTTCCGTATGTACATATTTCCTCTTGTTTTTTTTTCTTACATAGAAAACGCTTGAATAAAGTTGTCTACTTTACAACACCAACAAACATACACATCATACAGTCATAGAAGATTAATTTGTTCTTGCCACATACTAGTTTGATTCGGTAGCAGTTAAGAGTTAACATACGTACATAATCACTCTCAAGTATTTACTTCCTGTCGCATACACATGAAAAAAATCATTCAAATTTTTTTTTTATTATTTGCTTTGTATATGTGGATTTGTCTCAGTATTGGGATTGTTCAAATTTAAATACTCATCACAATTAGAAACTGTTATTTTTTTTAAGCGTGTTTTTTTTAAATAAGACTTTTAAACATATAAAATATATATTGATTTGTATCAATGAAAAAAAAATCCTATAGCAAAAACGTAATCTACATAAAATTCTCAGAAGAAACCATGGGTCTAAAATCAAACCCTAATCCGCGCCTCTCGACTTGAAAATTTTTTTACTTGGGTGAATATTTTTTTTTTGTAAAAAAATTTTAGGTGTAGAAAAATAAAAAGTGCAAAAGAACTAACTACATGACTAAACAATTTTATTCAGAAAATTCGATTTCTTTTTGGAAAAAGCTATTTTTTTGGCAAAGGCGGGCAGATAAATTTTCAAGTCGCAAGGCGCGGATTAGGATTTTATTTTAGATACATGGTTTCTTCGGAGAATTTTCTTAAAAATTTATCTAGTTTACGTTTTTACTATACGATTTAAAAAAGAATCGACCCGCCCTAATGTCTATTCCTATCAGTGTTGCCAATTAAGCTAATGTGAGGCTAAAAAATATGTTTTAAGTACTGCATTAGATGCGGTGTAATGCTGAACTTTTCCTTATATGTTAACACAAATGAGTTTTACAAGAAACAGAAGTTTATTTTATAGATAATTTAAGTTTTTGTTATTCAAAGATTTTTTTATTAAATCACGATTTCGACCACTTTTGTTCGTTTGCAATTTCAACGGCAAACAAATGATTTGCGGCCCACTAACAATTTTAAGCATGACAAGTCGATCGATAATGCAAGCGAACGATAAAGAAAACTATAGTTGAATGGTTACATTATTATTTTCTTTGGATATAAAAAAACCGAACTGTAAAACCAGCAGCTTATTATCAAAATATTTTTTAATGTTGACATTGCATAACAAAATTTAATTATTAGGGTTTACACGGGTGGTTCTAATATGAAATGCGCGAAAAGAATCGGCTTTTTGGGTAAGAAAATCATGTCGTCTTCCGGATAAATTGAGTCTTTTTCAGGTCGAAATTCTGTCAATTATATAAGCAGAGACCTTTTAATATGACATAATATAAGGGAGCATGACGGTATATTTGTAGAAAGACGGGCATCGCTCCTGTTACCTCACTCTCATAATAACGTATCTCTGCTAGTTTGAAGATAAATCGTTTAGTGGACGTCTTCTAAGTCTGGGTTTCTGCGCAAAAGAATAACGCTTTGGACCGTTCAACTGCCATGCCAGTGGCAATACCACTTGAAACGATTAAATGTAGAATTTTTAAACACTTGGAATGCGAAGCTGGCAAAAGAATTGAATTGAATTGAGATTTGATAGACTAGCTCACTACCAGCTAGGCTACCATCTTGACACCTGTAGGATCACAAAGTTGACAAGGTCATCCTGTAATGTGAATCTTACACTAATCGGTGGGCCGTCTTTAAGTTGCTGAAAGTTTTAACGGGTCGTTGGCTGATAGAAATTAATGCGAATACAGTAAACGGTGTTTCACTTTCTCTTTGAATTTCACTAATGTGCCGGAGGCAGAGGTTCCTACCGCGGCTACACACTGAGCGGTCTCGCTGCGATATAGGAGATAAGGGTAGTACTTCATCATTATACTTTTAAAACGAAGTCACCTTCAAGGCTCTACATGAGTTCTTACAGTCTGTTAGATACCACGTTAACCAACCAACCAAGTTCTGGCAATAAGCGATGCTTTAAAAAAGTGATTTTTGGTTTATGCTGCTGCAAACTGATTCAACAAGTTGGAAGAAAAATCTACAAGTTCAAGTATTTAAATTGTTTCCTTAAAGTATGCCTCAGTTAATCCCCCCCACCCCCCCCCCCCCTACTTTGTGCTTAAAAAGTTTCTTTTAAGAATTTTTAACTTAAACTTTGCCCCTAAGAGTAGGCTTTTTCGGTAATCATGTTATACATTAAACATTTTTTTTCTAATTAATTTGTCTCCTAAAGTAAGCTTTCTTATCTTTAAAATTTCCGAGAAAACAAGCAAATAAAAGATAAAATAGAAACCCAAAAAAGTGATAAAGTGATAAGCAGAGAAACCATAAATATGCAAATGCATGTTTTCCTTGTGCGACCAATGACGGCAGAAACAATATATTTATCCGTTTTTTTATGAATTTTGGCATCGATTTGTTAGTGCATAGTTTTGCATATTTTACTGTTTGCAGCATTTTTTGCATTGTTTAATTAAAAGCTCTTTTTTGCCACATTTTTAAGTTTTTAGCGCATATTTTGCCTTTTTGATGCATATTTCAATATCTATCCGTATAACTAACGTGTTGCTTCAATTTCGCCATCTACATTTAATTTTTACTCGAAAATTTAGAGACAAAGCAGTTTTTTATTAACGATAAATGTTATTTAAAATCAGCGTTTAAAAAGCTGCAGTTGAGATAGTAAAAGTCATAAGATTATGCTGTAACTTCGACATCTTCATTTGTCATTGGACAAAAATAAACTGTTGGCTTTACTTCTGATTCATTAAATGAACACAGTCGCAGTGAAGGCAAAACCAAAACACGAAATGTTGTACACGACAAAGAACATCGGCAGTCGACATGTTCGGAAGTGTTTGGTTTGACAGACCAAAACTTTTAAAAAATCCCGTGGTTATCGAAGATGGGACGTTTTGTTTGTGTTTTTATTTTCCATATTTTTTTTAATAATACATGCGTTCATAAAAACATAAATATGTACATTAGTACATATTTATTATATTTAAGCTTAACAAATCTTTTTAATTTTTTGAAATTAAATAAAACTGTAAATAACATCATCGCTTTCATATATATACAATGAACACAACGTCCCATCTTCGTTAACTTCGGGATTTATTAAAAGTTTCAATCTGTCAAACCAAACACTTTCTAACATGACGACTGCCAATGTTCTTTGTTGTGTACAACATTTCGTTTTTTGCTTTGCCTTCACTGCGACTGTTTTCATTTAATGAATCAGAAGTAAAAGCAACGGTTTATTTTTGTTCAATGACAAATCAAAAAGTGGAAGAAAAAGCAATTTTTTCATTTTGACTGTAGTTTTTTAAACCCTGTTTAAAACTTTTTAATTTTATACATTAGAAAAAATTAAGGAATAATCAATTATATACGTTTTATGCTATGTGTGTAATACATTTAAATTTGGACCATTCTATAAGTATACCGATCGATTTAGAAGCACTTTTTAAAGGGATCTAACGATAACCATCCGTCCGTCTCGCTGGTTGCCTGTCCATGTTAATTTTGTGGGCGAAGTACAAGTTGCAGTCTTGTGGATAATTTGATCAAATTTGGTAAATACTTTTTAATTGTACTAAGGACGAAGTATTTGTAAGTTTATGTTCCCCATAAAAACTTCTTTCCAAAAAAGAGTCTTTGTGTCTGTGAACCATCTAATTATGTTGGTATTTAGATTAAATTCACCCCATTAATATTTTACTGCCCAAAGCTCCCATCTATAAATAGATTGAACTTTATTTTAAGTGTTTACATTATAAAACAATTTAGCGACCGTCCCTAAAATCCTTTTAAGACAAAAAATCTCATATGGATGTTAATATCTAGATAATATTCGGCACAAACAACTCTTAAATGAATTCTAACCTCTTAACATAACTTTGTTTTTGTGAGCACATGACTGCCCATCGTTTCCAAATAAGTTAAAGTCTCGAAAACTCGTTTGTAAATACTATAGTGTTTGTGCTTTGCCGATTACAATTTTAGGATTGATTTTATTAAATGGAAATGGAATTTTTATGGGAATATTTTTAACAATTTACCGCTCATATTTTCAAGTTTTCACTGCATATTTAATGCGCATAAAAGGCGTTTTTAAAGCATATTTCTGGTTTCCCTGGTGATAAACTTTTATGAAAAATGCTTTTAATGCACTTCAGTTGTGGTCATATACATATAGACATATTCCCTTGGATCCACTAAGGACTTGAAGGCCTTTGTGTTCAAATTGAGTTCATTACTATTCCTAAGAATTATGGCAATTTTAATCCAAAGTGTAACGACTTGGGCTGCAAGCTACATTACACTGTCTATAACCATGGCAACATTATTTCCAAAAAATTAATTTAATGTGAGCAAACTCTATTCTTCTTTTCGTCTACATTTTTATCAGAGATAAATGTCTTGGTCATTTTTTATTTTTAGGTTTATGTGTTGAAGTATTTAAATTTTCATGACATATTTAACCAAAAAAAAAAAAAAAAAAAAATTTCTTTGAACTTTAGGATTTTGCTAAATTACGATAATTACAACAACAAATAATCCTATTTGTAAACACTTTTAGACCTTTTTTTTGTTCTAATGTTTAAGTAAACCGTCCTTTTTATGCGTAGATAAATAAAATAAAAAAAATACATTTACAATTTTCAACTAAATTAGATTGCTTGACACAAAATTGAATTGAATCAAGAAACTATCCATCCCAAAGGCAATATTTGTAAACCTTATAAAGGACACTTCCAAAAGTGTAACCAAATCATAGACATGTAGAAGAAAAAAAATAAAATAAACAGTTTTTTTAAACAAAGAACAATACGTTTGCCAGCGGTCATAAACTCTATATGTATGTATGTGTGTGAATTTGGATGAGAAGGGACGAAAAAGGACGACAGAAAATACAAAAAAAAATATATAACAAAGTTTGAATGACATGAATGCCAACAATCAGTAAAAGAATTCAGAGTTTTCTTAGCAATCTAAAATTATTCTACGACCATATTGAGCATTAAAAAGAGAAGTGTGTATTAAAAGAACACACACATACACACAAATAGACTTAAAACTCAACTTAAACACAGCATGTGCGTTTACGTGTAGCAAAACTATTGACGTTTTTTCATAAAATTGTAGGAAAAAAACTGTCACTATTTTTAAGTTACCATGAAAAAACCCAAGAAATAGAATTGCAGAAGTTTAAATAGAAAAAAAAAACACAAACGCTTGACATAAAAACACAATATTTTTCTTTTACACCTTTTCTTAAATGTCAAACCTACAGAAAACGGTTTTCTTACTTTTTATTCTCTGCGGCATGACACATTAGATGGCGGTTGTTAAAGCCAAGAAGAGAAGGTGCAGGTTTAGCTGCTGTTCTTTATTGTAATTGTGTGTACTTTTAAACTCATTTGCTTACCTTTCATCACGTACTTTTTTTCTACTTTGCTCACTTACCTTTTTTTCTATTCTTGTCAAGCGGGGAAAGGGAAACCGTGTTGCAAATACAAACTTATGTGCAAACACCTTTTAGCGTTTTAGCTGTTTCCTTACATACACAGACAAAGAAAGACTTACTAGTTTTTCTTTACATTTTTTTTTGCTGCATATTTTGAAACGCAAAGAAAATTTTTTCTCTTTTGAATGGTAAAATACGAGTTATTTTCAAACTGTTTTTATTTAATATGTAGACGAGTTTGTTTTAAAAGGACTGAAATAATAATAGTAAAATATATTTAGTTTGCAAAATGTACACAGCAAAAGAAAACACTAGAATATAGTCTATTATTTGTATAGCCTTTGTTTAAGTCTTAACTAGGGAGATCGAACGGTTATAAATGGCTCCTCTTGTGCAAATCCTTAAGTAAAAATCGTATTTATGTAATGTATTGCGAATAGTGTTAAGGCAACAATCTTTCCCAGTCCGAATTTATACAGTTTTTTAGGTTCCTAAGCCGCTTTAAAATGATATTGCTTGTTTTTTTTTTTAAATCGAGCGCTATTTTCTCTCATTAAATATCTTACCTTGATCTTCTTGGCTTTTTCTGGTTAACCTAACTCATTGCGAAATCTTTTGATAATGTCGTGGACTGTAGACTTACATCTTCCAACCAGTTCGGAATTTCTGTCGCAGTTTTTCCCTCTAAATTCAATATTACTATAAGCTGCCTAATTTCAACAGATGATTGCTTTCCATTTGGGACCATTGATACGAGAAGAGTTGTTTAAATAAATAAAGCAAAAAAAACCAAGTTTTTAAGTAAACGGCACTTTTATCATTGATACTTTGATTTGTCCGACTTTGCGTTTGACACAAGAAGTTGGTTTATTTTTTGTTCTTTATTCGGATTTCACAGTTAATATTGCAAAAGTTCGTTTTTTTATTGTTTGAGAAGATGAGAATATAAAGTGTAGAAAAAGTGAAAAACAATTAATTGATAAACATTTTTTTAAAATTTTAGAGCACATCTTGGTCTTGCAAACACTTGTCCGATTTTGAGTTTGAGTCACTGTATATATAGATGTCACAGACGGAGACCCATGCATCGATGCAAAATATTTGGAAAAAGAAAAGGCAGTAAGGATAAGCTTACGTGACAAAATGGAGAAATTGATTAAGGAACGACTGGCAAAATCGCTGAATTGCAAGTGCCGGCACAAATGCAACGCCGAGTTTTGGGAACTTTCAGACTGCGGAAAACGACAGTTGTACTTAAGACAGTGCATAAAATTAGAGAAATGCAAGAGGGCTCTTGATGGCGGCTCCCGAAGAGACAAGACTCTAACATACACTCTGAGGTCTAAACAAGTATGCAAGCAGTTCTTTCTGAAAACACTGAATATATCTGATGGAGCTATTTTGGTTTTCATAAAGAAAAGTGAATGTCAGGAAGTTATAGATAAACGGGGACACCATGGCCGCCATCAAAAAATTGACGTAGAAGCTAGAAGAATAATTAAGGAGCGGCTGTGGAGAGCCACTTTACTCGTTCTAAATTAAAACAATTATACCTTGCTTCTAATTTAAACATTTCAAAAATGTTTCAACTCGTTAATGAAAAGCATGAAGGGAATTTCATTAAGGAAAGTATGTACAGGCGTATTTCCTGCAACGAATATAATTATTCTTTTCATAAGCCGAAGAAGTTTACATGCTACACATCTGAACGGTATCGTAACTCTGCAACAAGGAGATTTTGCAGGAAGCCGATAAAAAAGAGGCAAAAATAAATAGCAAATTAAGAGTATTTATATTGACTTACAATCTGTTTTGACAAGCCCATGCAGCAATGTAAGATCACTGTATTATTTATGAAAGTTTGCTAGTTTCAATAATACATTTTTCGATCTTGGGTCGAACGAAGGCTACTGTTTCTTGTGGGATGAAACGCAGGGACAAAGAGGTTCGGACGAGATTGGGACCTCAATTATAAAAATGTTGAACTCATTTGATGAAAATATAACGGATGTAATTTTGTATTCTGATTGTTGTGGTGGGCAGAATAGGAATCGTTATATTGCAGCGCTGCTATTTTACATAATTCGTAAGTTGAATTTAAAAACGCTCACGGCCACACACAAATGGAGGTGGATTGTATGCACTCGACAATTGAACGGGCCAAACGAAATATATCCATTTACTCTCCCGAGGAATGGCCAACGATTTTGCAATTGGCCCGAAGAAAACAACCATACATTGTGGAAAGAATATTCTGGTACGACATTTATGATCTCAAGGAATGGTTAAGCAGATTGGGGCACACTTTCAAAAAGAATAACGAAAACAACTCAATTGGTTGAAGATTAAGCAAATTAAAGTGGAGGAAGTTAATCCTAATTTGCTACTTCTACAAAGAGAATAGGAGCTCCAAGTGGCAAAGAATTGACATAATGGAACCAAAGAGGAAGAAATCAATCACTTATAACTGTGATACCCGAAATTTGTGCCCTGAATTCAAGCAACAGCTCACCATATCTTCCTTAAAGTACAATGATCATAAGGGGCTGTGTACCAAAAATGTCATTCCCAAGCAATTTCATTATTTTTATCTTAATCTTCAACCCTAGAGAAAGAAAAATTGCTTAGATGAACCTGCATGTGGAGGAGGATATTTCCGTAGATTAATATTGCCTTTTATTTATGTATTTTTTAATTAATAAACATTTAATTAAAAAAATGGATTGTTAAGCACGAATACTTTGTTTTACTTCATGAACCTTCGCCCGACAGTTTAAAAGTATTTCGTGATAATTGTGTACAAGATTCAAATAAAATAGTGTATACCATACAAAATAAAATAGTGTATAATGATTTTCATACATATTCTGAAACAAATAAAATTGCCAAAGTGACATCATGGTACTTTGAATCCCATTTATTTGCAATTAAAGTACTTGTAAATTAATAAAATATCATCTACTAGTTGCCTGATTATTCCACCACATATTTAAATGACCATAACTTTAAAACATCGATTATTTTCTGAAATATTACAGATTTCCCAGAAGTATAATAACACAAAGTGTAAAAAAAATTTTACACTATTGTTTTATTAAGGGGACGATATAGACTCGACCTTAGCACAATCTATTGTTCGACTATAGTCTTGTCTAACGTCTAGGTGAGGAAGCTGGTCGTGTTCGTACCTAAGAGTTATTTTTACCTATTTCAACGTTTATTTGGCCTACGCGTTTTTACCTTCAGTTTTCTTTTAAAATACACCATAGATTTCTATACACAGCTAGAATTCTTTTTGTAGAAACTACGGGCTTAAATTGTTTGTTTGTCTAAGCTCTCAATAGGTTTTTTTCTTATAAGCTTACTTTTTTACGGTCAGTCCCTTACATATTTTCATGCATGCCAGTGTTATCAATTTAGCTATTCTTTGACTAGAATAAGCCATTAGTTGATTCTATTAAACAATGTAAATAGTTTAACCATTTTTAATCCATTTTTAAATTCCAAATGTTGGAAGAATTCCAACCAATTGTAGTGGGGAATGTAAGAAAAGATAAACTCACTGTTTATTGTTGTTGTTGGCTACAAGTAAAACTGTTGCTTATAATTCTTATTCGCTTAACAGTTTTATTTGTATAATATCTTTAGTTTTTCTAAAATCTTTGGATGAAGTTTCCTGACGATCTGGCCTAAGCAACCAGTGAAATGAGCATAGGAATAGCTTATCCCTTCAATAATAACTTTCAGTGTTTTTATCAAGAAAAATTGGGAATTAAGCACGACTAACAAAATCTTGTAAATTCCAAAAATTTTAAAATATTTTCGACAGTAAAAATATATCAAAAAGCCAGACAGACAATTTTTATTGCACTAGAAAGGCCTAAACAAGATTGAAGAAACAAAATGAAAATGTAAACTATTAACGATAATGAAAGCTTTATATTAGTGACCGCATTAAGCTTAGCAAGCGTAACCATACAATTTTATTTCGGTTTATAATTTACAATTGTCTCCGCGCCTGCTTAACTTAGATTTTCAGCTCTCAATAAAGTCTGTTAAATCGAAGAAGTGTTTAATTTATTTATATTTTATATAAATTTTGTTTCGGACTTTTTAACGCAATAAAAAGTGTATTTTTTGCAGTTGGATTTTTTTTTTTATTTATTAAATTGTATATTTTATTTTAGACTTTACAGCAGGTGCACAGTGAACTAGTCAGGCAAAATGGCTCATGTCAAAATAATAATATGTTCGTGCACTTAGAAAATATTTGTAAAAGGTAAGGTGTTACAGCCATAGTTGGAAACATTTACTGCTACAGCTTTTCGATATTCAAAAGTCCATTTTGTGCCACACGCACTTAGATTTTTGACAGGATGATGTATTTTGGAAATCTCTTGTTAATTTCCTTTATTCTGATACCCTACTACCAAAAATGCGTTCGTTATATTGGTATTTTTTTAAACCTTTCTTAGAACACTTGGGTTCTTAAGACGAATTCAACGTCGAAATCCACCAGCCGTTTAGAACATCATATATAATCATAACCCTTCCTTGACAGCCGTACAAAACAGGGTGGTTTAATTAACATTTGTCATTTATTTCAATTTTCACATATTAAAAATTTTCTTTTAAAATTTATTCTGCAAAAAAATTGTCTTATATCTATCGATGTAATTTTTGTAACTTAACCTAGCTAAAACATTTCTGTAGCCATTTAATGCTCAAAATTTTGTAATTTTGACTACAAAATTATGCCAACACTGATACACGCAAATAGTAGCATACTTATAGGCAGCAAAACTGGAAGTAGGCTTTAAAAAAAGAGTTTCGAAAATAAACCCTAAAAATTTTAAATATTTGCAATAAAAAAAAAGGCTTATTTGAAAATCAACCATTAATCAATATATTGTTACGTTACTGCCTTTCAATAACGTTTTGGTTTATTTCCTTTGCAATAAACCGTTTCGAGTTCGTTAATTGCAATTCAAATAAAACAAAATAAAGCCCGACCATACAATTGTACAATAAAGATCGGGCTTTAGTGTACAATAAAGATCGGATTAGCGGGCAGTTGTTTAATGAACGTCTTTTGTTACTCGTTTTAATAAACATTTCTATATTTTTATCCTGAAGATGTTTCCCGTAGGGTTACGAAATATTGACTAGTAAAATAAATAAAAAAAATTTATTAAAAAACTAAGCCCTTTAGCTTAAATATTCGTTTACTTATTGAAGTTAAAACAAAAAGGTCGAAAAAACATACATAATAATTCAAATTGCTTCATTTTATTGTTTCCGTAAGAAAACAACAAAAAAAAACTACAATTCGAGTCGGAAAAAAGACAACCAATTGTAGGGTAATGCTATGTTCACATTTGGCTTCTTAAACGCGTTTAAGCAGTTCGAACGTGACAAAGCTTTTATCACTTCAAAATCGAGATGATGGGTAACACATTGAAGTGATTTGTTAATCACTTCAAATTGACATGGTTACAACTAAATCACTTCAAAAATCACATAGAATCCATTGAACCTTCCTCAAATGTAAAATCGCCAACATGATCGTGTACAACAGGCCACGAATTCTGCTTAATGTTTTTATGTTTTTCCTTAAATAATTCATAAATTTTCTCAATTTCATCATTAAAATTATTAAAATAATCTAACGATAACTTTATAAAAGTGCTTTTATCCATTTTTAATACTTTAAAGAAATATAAATTTGTTTGTTGTGTTTTTTTTCTTAATCATCTCAAATGTAATGTCAACGGCTTTGATTAGCTAAATCAACATTTTGCTTAAACGCGTTTTAAAACCTAAGTGTGAACTTAGCATAATGTAAGAAAGATAAACTCACTGTTAATTGTTGGTGTTTTGTTTAAGCTTTGATATAGTTACAAATAAGACTTTGAGTGTTTAAAATTCTTATTCGCTTTAAGCTTTTATTTGAATAATATTTTTAGCTTTTCTAAGATCTGGGCTAAGCAACCAGTGAAATGCGCATAGAAGCTAGCTTTCCCTCAACAATAAATTTCAGTGTATTTATCAAATATGAAAAATTGGATATTTAGCACGTCATACAGAAATCTTATTCATTTTTATTATAAATTTTCGTATTAATTCGAATGTGTATTCAAAGTTCAATTACAATCCATAAAACCTTAAATTTATATTTAGCTTAAACGTAACAGCTGTTAATCAGTGCCCCATATATTATACATATGTAGTACAAAAAATAATAATGTGGCAGCACCACGATAAATGTTGTCAGATTCATATGGTTTGTATTGGTAGTTTAAACGCCCAGTTTTATGCGTTTAGAGCTGGTTTAAATATTTACTGAATTATAGATTTGCTGGTTTAAGCACATTTTAAACAAAACAAAAGAGAGTTTAACTTGCTCTGATTTATTAGCCGATAACGTCCAAACAAAGCTGCGTCGAGACCAAATTTTTCATACAATTTGTCATCTTAATTTGACGTAGAAAGTCGTCGTGTAATAAAATTTGTTTTATTATGACAATGTTTTTTCTAATGCTCTTACATATAGACGTTTATTCTCGCAACAATGCTACCATACTTTCATTAAATTTCATACATTTTGTAAACAGAGAACGAAGAGCAAAAAAAAAAAAAGAAAAAAAATCAATTAAAAAACAATAAAATGAGAGAAAATTTTAAGTTATTGCCGACGTTTAATTTATGGGCTTTAGGATTTTTGCCTGAAGTTGAAGACTCAATTCTGTTTGAACTAGGGTTTTTCTTTTCCCGGACTTTTTCATTTCCCGGGAAAGCGGGATTTATTTCTCAATTTCCCGAGATCCCAGGAATTCCCGCTCAATACAAATCGATGCAAAATAGTATTTAATTTTATTTATTTGAACAAATAACATTTCCTGAGATCAATTAAATTAGTTTATAAATTTATTCGACTTTTTTATTTCTGTGGCAAAAAGAAGAAAGTGCTTAGTCTGGGTTCACACTATGAAAGTTTTCTTTCAGAAAGTCTGAGCTTATGGGTGAGAGAGGAGAGAAGAAAAGCATGTTCTCTTCCCCTCTCACCACTAAACTCAGACTTTCTGAAAAAAAACTTTCATAATGTGATCCCAGACTTAATGGCACCTCAAGATATTCATGCTCAAAAGTGCATATGGGCAAAATTTCAACTTCCGATCTATAACATGATGATGTTCAGGAATTAAACCCTAAAAAACTATAGCCGCAGAGAACTTATGATTATATTAAATTCGGAGTAAATTTCCAAAAGCTACCTCTAAAGTTTTAAATTGTTTTTCTATAAAACTAAACAAATAGACTCAAGGACTTATTGCCACATAATTAATTCAAAGCCAGCAGCATTTATATAAAACCAAAAAAGTTTAATTATTCAAACAAATTACAAAATATTTCCATTAAAATAGGATTTTAGTTCAGAATATGCATTTACAAAATCATTTGAAAGCCTATTTATAATTTTTATCAAGAAGATTTCAATGAGAAAACACGTTTTTTGTCTACGGATGTTAGCCTTTATAGCCAAATGAACACTATATATGGGGTAAGATGTGCTATCATGTTATATTGTCATAATGTTTTAACATTTTACAATGGTTTAAAAATATTGTTGTTGCTTTGTTAGCAAAAAGTGTCCTTAATTAATAGAACTTTGCTTGCTATGTTTATTGTGCTGTCGAAATTAATCAGAAGTGACCTGCGCTGAGCGGCTAAGCCGAGCCGCATTAGTTTTTGTAGCCGTTGCCGTTGATGGTACAGTTTTTTTTTTTGCTACAAAACACTTGCGGCGTCAAATTATATCGGCTTAGGACTCTGATGTTTGATAAACAAACAAAATAACATTTATTTGTGATTTGCGTCTAAAAATGGAAAATAGTCAGATAAGATCTAATTTTATTTATTAATTCATATTTTGATGTTAGGTAAATATTTATTATTTATATTTGTTTTAAATCAGCTGATATATATATATATATATAAAATAGCACACTAAATTATGAGGGGTTGTTCACAACAGTCGTATTTTTTCATGTTATTATTTTAAGACTTATGACTTTATGACACCTTGTGAATCCCCCAATAATCTTTAGACACTTTCAGTTTTGTAAGCACTTCCTTCAAAACTTGTAATTCTTCTTTAACAAAATATTTTCTTCAAATCAAATAAGCGTTTTCTTTATTTGTATTTTTTGTCATCATCTCTTATAGAATCTTATTCGAAAAAAATAAAATCATCAAATTTTTTGAAGCAAGTGGGTACAACATTTTTTCGTTTTTATAAAGTAAATCTGGGTCTTTAAACGAATTAAATATTCTGTACATTTTTACTCTTCTGCTTTCGAAATTTCAGAGCATTAAACATCGTCGTAATTATGCAATATGCATTGACATCTCTTTGTCGTTTGGCAAAAATGTCTTAAGTCAGAAATTGTAGTTTTTCGTAATGTTAAATTGAAAAATATTTATTTTGTAGATGTAGATGATAACGAGAAGCAGTTGTGCTAGACTAAAGTGATTTAATACAAACAAAAGAGAAGAAGAAATTAATTAAAGCCAATCAAAAACTCAAAATGCGTTGAGTTTGTATAACGGCTAATATCTATTTCATGACACAACTTATTTACAATTTTACACATTAGCAGTAAAGCTGCCATAATTAAATAAAAAAAAATCCCGGGAATTCCCGCACAAAATTCCCGGGATTTTTGGGGTAGTATTTCACTAAGAAAAAATGGATAACATGGCATAATGGATAACATGGCATAATGAAATGCCGTAAATTTGGGTTGAATTTTTTGGGACCTTATTTGCCGGGGCCACATTTCAAAACGGCTGGAATTATAATAAGCAAATAATTTTAAAATGACCAATAACACCATAATGGTTTATTTCCTTTCTTAAGCCTAGTACTCTGTTCAAATTTGTGAAAAATGTTGAGCAACATTGA
This sequence comes from Pollenia griseotomentosa, assembly GCA_963931875.1. Taxonomy (NCBI): domain Eukaryota; kingdom Metazoa; phylum Arthropoda; class Insecta; order Diptera; family Polleniidae; genus Pollenia; species Pollenia griseotomentosa. The sequence continues at coordinate 45,356 of CAWVPA010000014.1, read as the reverse complement.
TTATTCCACACGAAAATTTTGGCATTTATCAATGTTACCAACCTTGCGAGTTTGTACAATTTGACGTTTTTATTCCTTCAAAGTATGCTACATTGTTTCGTGTATGTAAACAAACGCCACATGTATTTTACTAAAATTATTTTTTTTTAATAAAAAATTTAATAAAAAAAAGTAAATATGGATAAAAAACTGTTACCGATTGTGTTATTTTAATTTTTTATTTCTTTTTTAATATTAAGTTCATATTTTTTGCTTTTGCTTAAAATTCCACGTGAAAAAAAATGTTGCCAGAAACATTTCGGAACTTTTTCACAAAATAAACAGAGTACAACTCCATCAACATTATTTCGTTGATATTCCGCACAAGTTTTTCCATATGCATTTTGACAGCATTTCACGTGGAATTTGAACAGAGTACCAGGCTTTACATGAAAATTACGCCATATGGGCTTATTTTTCAATGTGATGTGAAATAAGACCATATGGCCTTATTGCCAATGGCTTTAAGATACTGCACATCCCTACTTATAGGCATTTTTATATGCAATATGCCTCTTTGTGTAAACATAATTTAAAGTAAACATTAATTGTCTGTTAAAACCTCTCAGCTCTATGACAGAAAACACTATCTTTTCATATTTTTTTTATTTTTCTGCCAATATGTTTTTGTGTTTTTTCTGTGTTTTCTTTTAAACTTTTATGAATGACTTTAATATGTATGTTTAATTTTAAGCTTTAAGGCTAACTTCCTGCTAGCAGGCATGCTTATATTAAGCGTATAATTGTTACTATTCTTTTAGATTTTATGTTCTTTTCTATGGCTTTTTTATCCTTTACTTCCTCATATCTTAGGCGCCTACCGTTGCCGTAAGTATATCCTGAACTTTAAAGCAATACTAATGATGCAAATTGTTTATTTATCAGTATCTTATACTTGAGTTTAAAGTTTGTTTGTTTAAAATGCTTAATAGAGGTTGATGTCAGCATAGATTAATTATTAAAATTAAACATTTAAGCATTAAATGGCTTTTTATAATAGAGCTTTTTTAAATTGAAACAAAAAATAAGAGGGAATTCAAATGTAAATCTTAAATCTAATAGCAGGTAAGAATATCAAATACTTTTAAATGTTAGTGCATAAATGTTTCATTTGTTGACACAAGTTAACAACTTTCGATGAAATTTATCGTTTGCTAGAAATAAATCTGCACTCCGTTTTTTTTCCATTAGCTCTTGTTTTTGCGATATCGCTTTAGATATATAAAAAAATTAAGGGCACTTTCACTACAAATAGTAGTATAACTTGAGATGAGCTTTCTTTATTTAATAAAAAAATATATGAAACTCTTTTACAAATTTATCTTTAAGTCGTGCAAACATTGCTTCTAACTTTCCGCAGAAGTTTCAAAGATATTTTTAAAGTTTGACCCAAAAAAAAAAAGAATATATAAAAAAATGTAAATTTAAAATTAAATATTTTAAAAATACAACAACGGACCAGCTTTTTGTCCAGAAGCATGTAGCTACAAATATTTCAAAGGAATTGAGGAGCCATTCTAAATTGAAGCACAGGGCTGCCAGGTACTTTTTTCCTTGTGCACAAAAAATTAAAAAAAATATCCCGAAATTAAAACACAAAACCTTAAAAAGATATTCAGCCCAATTATGAATAAAAATTCCCCGGGAGTTTTCTGCCTTCTCCCATTTTTCCTATGTAAATTCAATTGTAAAAATGGGAAAAGGGGAAAAAACTCCCGGGGAATTTGTATTCATAATTGGGCTGATTATATTTTTTTGGTTTTTTTTAATCAAATTTAAATTTTTTTTTTAAAAATAGTAAGAAAAATTTTATAAGAAATCCCAAAAAATCCCAAAATAAAATTTTTTAGTCAAAAAAATTATTTTATTTTGTTTGTAGCGACTGGTTTCGCCATATTTTTATGCGATTCCAGTGCGGAGTTTCAAACAGAAGACAACTGAGCCAATTTAAAAGAATTTGGAGCTTGTTCAATCGGTTGAAGCCATCCTTATAATTAACAATAAAAATACATACATATATCCGTCATTTATTAAATACTTTGATGCAACCAATAGCCTTGCATTATTTTTCCCAAACTTTATTATATTGTCTTTCGTATTTACTTATTTTTAGGGAAGACATACATATTTGCTTGAAAATTGTCTTTAAAAAATCAAAAATTGTATGTGTTGTCAAAGGTTTTAGAATGTATTTTTAAATTCTTTTTTTTTTAAACACTCAATCAAGAAAAATAGCACTAGTTCATAAAGTACAATAAGCAAAAATGGTAATCTTAAATAGGACCGTTTAGACTGCATAAGAGTAAGATAAAAGTTATGCTACTTTTTTCATATTTTATATACGAAACAAAGAAAAATAAGCGTAAATAATAAAAGTGGGGAAAATATATTAAAAAAGTGTTAAGTCTCCAAAAAATCCCCGAATTTTTTTTTTAAATCCCAAAAAAATCCCCAATCCGCAAATGACTTTCTTTGTCCTTTTTGCTCACATGAAATCCCCAAGTCTGACAGCCCTGTTGGTGCACAACTTTTTAATAACTGCTTCTCCAAACTACAAGTTACAAATCTACAAGTAAAATACATTAAAAAAGCATTTTACCATTTTTGTTTTAATATATTTAACTTGTAGTTTTGTGAAACAGGACCAATTTCTCAATACTTTGAGGCAAAAGATATGTTGTAAAACTCCTGAATTTTTGTTTATGAAGAAATGTTGAACAGTGGGACGAAATTAATTTTTTAGAGAGATTGGTCCACATCTACCCTTTTCCCAATGAACCATTAAAGTTTTCCACAGTCATGCAAAGCGATAAGACTTAACCAAATTACAAAATGACACTATTGGGCTTATAACTTCCGAGGCTCTGACGACCATCGATGAGCGGTATAGCCCTACGAGACTTTTTAAAGGAAACATTTTTCTTAACATGCCTTCCGAGTGGCGCCTTGGTAGCCCCTAATACAGGATCGGGTACAGAAGCCTAATCACCTACACATTTTAAGCCAATTGATAACTGAAACCAATCGATTAACCTGATGACGATTTTAAGCTTTAAACAATAGACACGATTTGGATTTTGAAATGTAGGTCGGTCTTGAAACTGGCGAAATTGGCCCATCTCGAAAAATAGATGACAAATTACAAACTGCTTTTTATGAGACTGAGTTAAAATAAGTGGTCAGACGCTGCCGAACTCAAAATATCAAAAGGATGTTTACCAACTAATCAGGAAACCCGTCAATCCAGCGCTGATCTAAGAGGCCCGGAATGCTCTAAGTGACTAGAAACTACATTTCGACAGAATTATAACGGCTAGATACCGAACTAAAGCCGGATAATTTACGTAATTACAATGCTACGCATCAACCGAAACATCAAACCCTCCAATAAAGCACGATTTTTACAGCAGTCTCTCATATGTGATGTCTGGTATAAATCAGTGAGAGATTGGAATAAAATTTGAGAGGGTAATTAAAGTTGTAGTCGAGTTTAAATTTTTAATTTGGGGTCTATACATTTATCGGGAGAGAGTCACCATAGGTTAAAACGATCCAGAATTCTTAATTTTAGTCCGATTTTGAAAATGTATCAGTCAAATGCTTAATTTTTTTATTTAGAAAATCTAGAACTATTTCCATTTTTAATCCAAAATATCCCACTATGTATGACTTCAGCTGTGCAGTGGGCTATTTTGAAGAAGAAGCTCCATGATAAATATTGTTTCGTCCTTTATACGCAATAACAAACTAAATATACCCTAACTCATCACTTGCTGTGGCGAGGGGTATAAAATTTGAAAAAGATTAAAATAATACAACAAAAAAACTTCTCTTACTCTTCGTTTTTATAAAAATATTTCAATTAAAACAAAAATTGTTTTTTTCTTTGTAACAAACTTAATTCCTTTCTACCAAAGTCACAGTTTTACACACATAGTAAAATGCAAAGGACAATACAATTACGAATACGTATACGAAACAGTACTGCAGAAAAACCATGTAACAGTAATTAAAAAAAATCCACCAAAAGTCTAGGAAAAATAAATTTAAATCAATTTGGAGACACGAAAAAAAATTGAAATTGTTTGCCATAAAACCTACACGTAGACAAAGGAACTTATCTGCAGACTCCTAAAAAAAGCAGGCAGTCTTTTTTGTACTGAGAAAATAAAGTCCTTTATTTCAAAGTATGTGTATAAAAAATAATACCTTAATTTTTTGTTAGTTTTTCTTTGCATATGTATGCACAGACGAGTAAAATTTCATGGTGAACTTTTCATTGTCATGACAGTTAAAACAAAAAAAAAACAAAAAAAATAAAAACAAATCCTTTTTAATAGGAATAAACTAAGAAGTTAAAAAAATCCATAAACTTACCGACAACTTGCATTTGAGCATATGCCGTGGCGGTTGAAAATAATGGTGCATCGGCTGTTACTTCACAGGAGAAAGTTCCGGATAGACCAAAGTTCACATTGCGTATGACAACTTGGGTGGCATTCGAAGCACTTTCCTGTTAAGATTAAAAAAAAAAAACAATATGAGAAGAACAAAAAACAGGAAATTTTAAATTAAATTAATATTTATTAAAAAGAATAAAAAAGAATTTGAAAAATACAACAATTGTTATTTTAAGTTGAACTGTTAATTTTTTATTTTTGATATTTTTGATATTTTTAGTCAGGCAAATATCGAACCACCAATAATACCACTGGTTAAATATTGCTGTTTGCCTGTTGGCTGGAATGCAACGCAGTAGTGCAAAGGTTAGAACGTCAAAGAATTCTAATGATAGAATGTGGTGATTCTTGAAACATGTAAATTCAACCCGAGTTCGTTCCCCAGCTCAGCCAAAAATAAAAATAATCAATAAATTTTTATAAATTTTATGTTGTAAAATTTTTTTCTTCAGTAAAAATAATTTAATGAAAATTAAATTTGATGAACTCAAGCCAAACTAAAAATATCAAACATTTAAAAAATACAACTTAAACTCGTTAAAGGATGCATTGATTTAGATAATTTTTGTAAAATTTGAGTAAAATTTATTTTAAAGTTTTAATTTTCTCCCATAACCAAAATGAGTTTTTATAATTTCTCACTATTATCACATTTTAACATTTGTTTTATTATGTTCTGTCGGCTTTTTTACTTACATCAACTTTTATGCCTGGATAATGAAAAACTTTTGTATTCGGATATTCACCAGGTGTGTAACGGAAAAATTCCAATTGACCACGATAAAACTTTACCGAATACAACGGTGCCCCCTCTATTGTATAATGACAATGTAATGCAACTGCTTGGCTGCGGCGCACTGCAGGTGGTTCAATATATAAATTAACATCGCGTAATGCAGCTTGCGATAAATCTGTAAAAAAAATATGTTGTTTGAATTAATACTTTGCAAATATGAATAATGAATGTTTTTTAAAAGGAATTATGAACAGGAGTATAAAGCTGCACGATATTACGCAAGTTATTTAAAGCATCATTTTTTTGAAAAAGAAAATTGTAGGACTATTTCTTATAAGTGATCACATGTTTTTTCACGAAGGAACTTAAAAAATTTTAAGTTGCGAGAAATTCAGGCTGCAGTAGGACTAAAGCAATTTTAAATTTAAGTGGAAGAAAAGCCAAAAACAAAGATTGAAAAGAGTTCGAGTTCAGTTAGAAAAGATCAGTTAAAGTACAGTTAGATTAGACGAGTGTAAGACTAGAGTTAGAGTAGAATTCGAATTAAGTTAAAGTGGAGTTCGAGTTGAGTTAGAGTAGAGTTAAAGTAGAATAAATTAAGAGTTGAGTAGATTTTGAGTAGTGTTATTGCGGAATTAAACTGAAGTTAGAGGAGAACTAGAGAACAGTTACAATAGAATTAGAGTAGAGCTAAAGTATACTTAGAGTAAAGTTCGAGTAGAGTTATAGTAGAGTTAGAGTAGAGTTGCAATAGAAATAGAGTAAAGCAAAAAGAGCAGTTAGATAAGAAAAGTGTAAGTGTAAGTAAAAGTGTAAGCTAGAATAAAGTTAAGTTGGTGTTAGGTATGACCAAAGCTAAAATGTAGTCAGAGTAAATAGAAATCTATATAAATAAAATTGTAACGTTACTGACTGATTCATCATTACACAGCTTAAACGCCTGAAGTAAAAATTTTGACAGAAGGTTGGTCTCTCCCCAAATCGATCCACTAAGACGGGATTTTGAAAATTCGAATGTTTAGGGGAAAAAGGTTAAAAAGGGTTTACCTTATATCTCCAAAACAAAAAGAGATACAAAAAAATGTAATACTTATCGTTATTCTTTAAAAAAATAAGAGGGCAGGTGTCTGGTACCTTTTTGAAATTATGCCCTTTTAGGGAGTAAACGGTTGATCCCTTTATTTTAGAACTTTCTGTCACCCCATCTAATTTTTAATCCAATAAACATAGACATAAAGTTTATATCACATTCTAAAAAGTACAAATACGAATTCTGTACTTTTTCGAAATTCGAACGTTTAAGGGGCGAAAGTCTGTTTTTGGTACTTTTTTATATAAGATTTTTCTCCATTCATTGGCATATACGTATGTATTTATGGACTCCTACTACAATATTGAAATGTCTGATACTTTAATGGGGAGAAAAAAGTACCAAAAATAACGAAATACTAGAAAATAAATTTCTTTCTAAAGCTTTTTGTTTTACAACTAATGCTTTCTGTAATTATAGTTAATATTTTACCTATATGCATAAGAACCTGTGAGTGAATTTGTTGGTACTTTTTTGTTCTTCAACTGGTATTTTTGAATTTCCGTTAGTTTTGGACCTAGAAATATAAAATTAAACATGCAAGGTCCTCAGTGAATGAGAATCTGTTAGAGGGATCTATTTTGGTACTTTTTCGTTCTACAACTGGTACTTTTTTAATTTCCGTTTGTATTGGACCTAGAAACAAAAAATTGTACATTCAAGGTCTTGAGTGAATGCGAATCTGTTAAAGGGATCTTTTTGGTACGCTTTCGTTCTGCAACTGGTACTTTTTCATTTTTTTGCACCTATAAACATGAAATTAACCTGCAATGTCCTGAGCGGGTGAGAATAACTGTTTGGTACTTTTTTGTTTTACAACTGGTCGTTTTTTAATCTAGAAACATAAACTTTGGCATTTAAATACATATGTTCACGAAAGAAAGGGAGACGCTCACGAAGTTGTAGGATTTATGCTAGTTACATACATATATATAAATTTTTATCACATTTGGTAATAAAAAATTCTTTTAAATTTTTTATGCCCCCGCCAGTAGGTTACACTTATGTTGAAAATGTTGTAGGCATTTTTTTAGGCAAATTTTATTAAAGCAAAAATTTATCGGGTTTGACATGTTCACCGCATGGCCAACGACATTGTCTAAAACAGGCATATGTTTTATGCATGATTTTTTTAAATTCATGGTACTGGACAAAGAGAAAAAATGCAAACAAGAATTTAAAAAACATAGGAGTTTACCGGAAATCGATCAAAAATCATATGAAGGCAATTTTTGTCCAATTTTTTTTTCTGTTTTTATCTAAAAAAAAAAAAAAAAAATAATTCATTGTTATCATCAGATCACAAACACACATGGCCTCCCAAATATTTACATAAACTAAAATCGTCTTTTTTTTGTTATAAAAGTGACATGATTTTCAATAAATGTTAAATACTAAAAAAAAAAAAAAAAACGGCCGCCACTGACTGACAATCAGGAAATATTCTTACAAACCATAAAAATCCAACAAAAAAAGAAAACATTTGCACAAAAAATAACAATATCTGAAATCATTACTATTGAATATTCATAAAAATATATATGTATTTGTATATGAATGTGTGTGCAAAGCGTTATTTATTTTTTGTTCTGGTACTTTGCTAAAAAAAAAAATAGTAGTAACCATAAATCCATTAAATTTGTTGCCACTTTTACATGGATTCAAATCATACATACATACATATGTATGTACATTACGTTATAAATTTTTTCGTATTGTATGTGAATGTAGATGTTGGTTGGCAAACATGTATTTTATTTTCAAATTGTGTAAATAACTATAAGTTTGTGCAAAAATTTCTATTAAAACTTTCCTTAATTTAAAAAGTAATAAAGAACAATGTGACACTCGTGTTTCCATTACTGGGTAATGATCCATTAAATAATTTAATTTTGTATATCTTACATTGGAGGTTTGAAATCTTTTTTTGTAAAGCTTAAATGTTTATTTAAATTGTGTGGCTTAGTTTCATAATCAAGCAGAGGACCCATTAAAAGATAAACTTAGAAACATTTTTTAGCTAAATAATAAGATAAGGGCTAAAACTGTCAGCAAGGAAAAAGGGATTGTAAAAAATACGTCAAAATGTATATCTTATATTTTCTGAATGTGGTTAATAGAACCCTGAAGTTTTTAAAAAAAGAATAATAAGAAATGCATCGATAGAATTTTTTCAAGTTGTGGCGATGAAGTTTACATTTTAGGTTGATCTGGCAAAATCCTAACAAAATGAGTGCATGATACATTACATTAGTATACCCTTCACCGAAAGCAAAAAAGTTTGTCATTTCGTTTTGCAATATTGATCTAAGGATCTATAACGAATATGTGTTCTGGGTCCTTATGAGGAGAGGAGTTGATAAAAAGATGTCCGTCCGTCCATCTGCCTGTTGAAAATGATTTTTCCCAGATATGATGGGGCAAAAACCGCGACTGTCTCTAATCTTACCCATAAATCCCTTGTTGCACAGAAAAACTAGAAAATCGACTTTAATTAAATAATTCGTTCAGACAATTAAATTATTTACTAACTTTTCCCCTCAAAAGAATTGATCATATCAATTAACGGATTTTTATATCCGAGTCGTGATACACAAATTTAGTCAATTAAAAAAAAATTGCATAAATTAAAAAATACACAACATATGCAAAAAAATTAAAATAAATGTGTTTTGATTAAAAAATTAATTTAAAAAATTAATGTACATCAATTAATTATTTAATTGAACAATTTTTGGCAAACGTTTTTTCTGTGTGCTGTTAAGCTTAAGTTTCCAAATAAATAACAAGCATCTTGGTTATCAATACATATCATCCGACAAAATGTGGATAAGATTGGAGAAGTGGGCGCGGCACAAATTGATCTATTTACATCGAAAGAAGAGTTCTTATTGCACCATGATAAAGGGTGTATAAGGTTCGGCATAGCACTTTTACTTTTTTTTTTAATAAGTTTCGAGGCAACTGATGGGGGACTAATTTAATCATAATATGGTTGCCGGAACAATATGGTTAAAGTTACCACATTTAGCCAATTCACAAAGTGTCCTTTTGTGCCATACTGGTTTTATTTGATATAATTTAATGAAAGCGGCATCAAATACAACCAATATGAACAACTTGTGAAATGCCTAAATATGTTTATAAATTTTTCTCTTAAAACAGTTTATTTGAAGGTCACCATATCCCTAAGCTGTTGTCTCTGCTAGTTTAAATTAAAAAAACACTCGGGATAAATTAAATTTTTTATACTAACTCTAAGTCATGGAATTTCTTAAAATAAGTACAAAATTCTTAAACCAAGTAAACAAAAGATTAAACTCTTTGTTGGTAGTGCCATTCGGAGAGTTAAATTACAAAGTGAGCATTTTAATCTCATTTAACATATCAAAGTTTGTTTTAGTACTACAACAACACCACACTGTGGAGGTGAAATTTTTGGGACCTTAGGACGTGGTGCTAAATTTGACCCCTCTAAATTTTACTAAAAAAAAATTAGTAAAAAATATTTTTTGATAATTATTTGTTTTTGAAAATTAAACTACTAAAATTTTAATTACAAAAAATAAAGAAACCAAAAATTATTTTTATTTGTTTAAACAAAGCAGGTACTTAACTTCTCATACCTTTTTTTTATTATCAAAACACAACATCTGGGCGGGACTGGAGAATGGGCGTGGCTCCTCCCAAACTGAGACCTTATAGATATTTGTGTATCTGAAGAATGCCAAGAGTCAAAGATTCGAAATAAGGTACAAGCATCTTGGTTAGCAATACACATCCTACCAAATGTGGGTGGGATTTGAGATTTGGGCGTGGCACAAAATACATTTTAAAATCCAATGAACGGTAAGAGATTTGTTCAAATTTGGTACACATAGCTGGGTTATCAATGCACAACCTCTCTACAAAAATGGCAGGGATTGGAGAAGTGGGCGTGGCACAAAGCACATTAGTTTATATCTAGAGAACCGCTTGGGCAATTTTATAACCTTATCTATAAAATTGCCCAAGCGGTTACAGCTTAAGTTTTGGAACATATAGCTTTGCTACCAATATGCAACATCAGTCAAAAATTGGGCGCGATTAGATAAGTGAACATGGCACAAAATACAATTCTTTGTATCTACCCAGCAAAAACTTTGCTTACAAAATAAGCAGAAAAATAATGAGAACTTGACGCACAGACTACTTATTTTTCTACTAGAAGAAGTACTTATTTTTGTTCGAGATGTCCCAAAAGTAATCCCTTATAATTTAGCCTATTATAATCTAAAAAATAATATGTTTTTTTTATACTTAAAATTTTTATAAAAATATATAGTTACACAAAGTCAATAAAGTAAAATTTTTTTTATTTTTTTTTTAATTTTTTTTTTTTGGTTTTTTTTTTTTTGGTTTTTTTTTAATTATTTTATTTTTATTTTTTCTTTTTCTATTTTACTTTATTTTATTTTTTATTTTTTTTTTTCTGTCTCTGGTGGGATTTGATCCCGTAACCTCGGTGCTGATAGACTAGCTCTCTACCAGCTAGTCTACCGGGGCAGTGTAGTTTTTGCATTAAAAAACTATGTTTTATGACTATAATAACATTTTTAATGTCATAATGAAAATATAAATTTTTCTGTATATTTAAGATATAATAATAAAGTTATTATTTAATATATAACTAATAATCCAAAAAGTGGCGAATAAAGCTACAAAGTAATGAATTCTTGAAGTCATTAAAAGTAGGATTGTAAGTAAAGTTTTTGCTGGGTAAATAATGATAAGTGTAAAATTTTACAAATTTGGTACAAATAGAATGGTCAATAATACCCATCATCTGTCAAAAAGAACAAGAAAACGGACGAGTGGTAAAAATAATTCCATGAAAATATTACGTTTATTTTGATGTGGGGTAAATTTTTTTCTACTAAAAACTTACGCTACCGCTGACGTGGTGGTAAAATATTTTCAAAGAAAAAATTACGTAAATGATGACGAGTGGTATTTTTTGCACCAGCATGTGCATAGCTCCGCTCGTGCTAAGTCGAGCTCAGCCAAAACACAAGTGAATAACAAGGATCACGATATAAGAAGATACTAAGAGAATTAAATTGACTGAGCGCAACGGAAGAGAGTATGCTAGTAAAATGCAATGAGAGGGTAAAATATACCACCACCTCCACAGTTAAAGGATAACAACAACAGAACAAGATGAAAACACATTATTTTCATGTTTAAGAAGTAAAATTGAGAACTCTTTCCTCTCATTTAGTTTGTATTTTAAATTTTATATGTACATTAAGTTGTTAAAGTGAAAGCCGTATCGGGAATAATGCTGTTGTTTTGTAATTGAAATTCTGCAAGGTGTCAAGCGGGTAAGTAAATCAATCATAATAAAATTCTCCTTTTAATTTCTCTTTTGGTTAATTTCAATTACGAATTCGGGATTGAATATGGATAAGTTAAGTATTTCGCGATTCAATATCCGTGCTTGAATCAATCTTTCTGTAGTTGATTCAAGAAAACCCGTACTCATCGTACTTTTAATACCACTTCGAATTGATTTGAGTACGGATGGATTGATTTTTCTTTTAAGTGCAGAGAATGCAATATATGAATTTGTGTATGTAGCTATATTAGTATATACATTTAGTGCGATGGTTATGTCTCTTCATGTATACGAATACACATTTCTTTTATTGTGTTTTTAAGGCCTCGTTACACTTACGTAAATGTTGCAGACATGCAACTTAGCACTTCGAGACTTCAGTTAGGAGACTTAGAAGTTTCTCAATGGATTCGTATCCAAAAACGTGGTTTTCACGTTGAACAAATTGTTTCGCGAATAGTTGAGAGCTGCAAAAGTTATATAATTTAATTAGTGACGAATTAAATGGAATGCTGACTACTCTTCCGAACCTCCGTGATAAAAAATCCTTGCAGGGAGTCCCCTTTTTAGTTGAACTTATATGAGCGCGTAAATCAGTGTATTTTGTGAATTGGTTTAAAATCTTTAATGAAATTGAAAAACAGTCTCTTACAAACCTTGCGGAAAAAAAATATTAAAATATTACGGGCTTGTACATACAAGTATATCCTAAACTTTTTGTTAGCAGAGTAGTGTGTGTTTGGAAAAACTAACAGAACGCTGTGTTCACGTTGTTTTATTTCATAAAATTGGAGTTTGCTAGTGAGAACGCACTCAATTTATTTTCCTTCAATATTGTCGTACTAAAAAACAAAATAAAAAAAAAAATTGTGTTGTAAAAAAATTGCAACAATTTTTTTATGCTCTTTAGTTTAGTTTTGTACTGAAGTTTTCTTTATTTTCCAATAACTGAAAATTGGTATTTTATGTTTAATATTTTTAAAAACTACTTAAACTCTGCTCAACTTTATTTTTGTTTTAGTTCTTTTTTTATATTTACGTTAGATTAAGTTTAAGATCTAAAGTAGCTTTTGAGCTTAAATATTGATGAAGGGTAAAATGAAGTTCGTTAGCATAAATATAAAAATATATATTCTGCCAGGAATAAATACAAATGTTTAGTTACTTATCAGAACTAATAATAAATTAATATTCATAACTATCCAAATCAAGTTTTTTTAATTGTGATTATTGTTGTCAGATTTGACCTATTGGTCCAAAAAAAGTGCATTTATGATTTGATGTTTTTTCCTTATAATATTTTGTTAAGGAAACAATTTTTTCCCCAAATCAATAAAAAACATTTTTTGCTCAGGACTAAAATCTTGATAAAACATAATATCATCACCAACATTTTCTACAACCACTAACTTGCAGATGCTCATGTATGTGTAAACCAACACATACTCAAATGTAGGCTGATATAAAAATTCAAACAAAATAAGGTGGTTCCTGTAATGTGAAAGTTGTCTTCCGTCATACAACAATCAAAATGAAGCAACCACGGTAGAGTTGGTCGGTTAACATACAACAAAAATAATAAGTTAAGCCCGTCACCTTTTCAATGAAGACGTTTGCAATAACGGAAAAATAAGTTTTTGGGTCACGCCCTAAAATACCGACCTTTTTGAATATATTATGATGCCCAATTTATACCATGGAAGAGAAAATCCTTTTGCCCGTCTATGCAGATAAGCTTAAGTAAGCGATTCGAAATTTTCGACTTTGGAATTTTCGAAATCGGATTTTAAATGAATGATAAAATATTAATTTCTGAAAAAAAGAGTTCTTTTGTTAGATTTTAAAACCGCTATTTTTTACTATCCCACCAAAATATTGGTCAAAATAAGAAAACGAAAATTCGACAAAAAATGTTTTTCGACTACAGACATGGTGGCGCCCACAAAACCCATAGGACCCCAGGCCCGCATATGTAAGCTAAACATAGAGGGCAATAGCACAGCTAGGTTCGACTATCTGTCACGATTTCTGATAAATAAAAAAGTAGAGGTAATCTAAATCCAGGAAACTCATACTTCCTCACTAGAAATTTTTAATAGAAGGGGTTATATATCCGGTTTTAAACTTCTAGCTGCTGCTAACCACCCCAGATATGGCATTTCAACTTATATCCAGAACGATATCCATGGTTCTGATGTCCTACCTGTGGCGAAACTGACGACATCTTCCTCATTACAGTTAATGTTCAAGGCTTACACATAATAAATGTTTATAACTTTAAAGGCAAAGTCCAAGAAAATGAATGCTAAAACCAATTAATTTTTTTTAAACGTGCTTTCTTAGCTAGTTAAATGATTTAGGAACGTTTTCACGACTTACCTTTAAAGTTCAAATAGTTAATGGTACCTTTAGCACTAGTGAGGAATAAAGTTACCTTCAACTATTTTTCGTTTTCACAACTTCTGTATAAAATAAACTTAACATTTTTTAAAAAGTGGCAATACTAAAGAAAATACCGATTATTTTTGCCAAAATAAAACTACGAACTGGCAACTACGTACTTTTTTTTACATTTACAAAATGTACGTAAAGGGTGGTTAAATTGTAAGGGCCGATGTTGAATGTGAACCACACCTAAACGCCAAGTTTTTTCCGAATTTTATTTGACATTTCTCTATTTCAGACTTACTCAATTTGAACCATGGAGAGATACACAATCCAACAACGTGGTATAGTTATCCAGACTTATTATGAAAATGGATGTTAAATTTCGAAGAAAATCATCTTCAGTGATGAGGCACATTTTCACCTCAGTGGATTTGTCGATAAGCAGAATTTCCGCATTTGGGCGAATAATAATCCAAGAGTGATTGTCGAAAAACCAATGCACCCACAAAGAGTGACTGTTTGGTGCGGTTTATGGGCTGGCCGCATCATCGGGCCGTATTTTTTCCGAAATGAGGCCGGTCAGGCAGTTACTGTGAATGGTGTTCGCTATCGTGAGATGATAACGAACTTTTTATGGCCCGAATTGGAAGATATGGATGTGGACGATATGTGGTTTCAGCAGGACGGTGCCACTTGCCACACAGCTAACGAAACAATGGCTCTTTTGCGCAACAAATTCAATGGCCGTGTTATCTCACGTAATGGCGATGTCAATTGGCCGCCAAGATCATGTGATTTGACACCGCTGGACTTTTTTCTTTGGGGTTATTTGAAAGAAAAGGTGTACGTCGATAAGCCAGCAACAATTCAAGAGCTAAAGGATGAGATAATTCGGCACATTAACGGCATAGAACCTCCATTATGCCTCAGGGTCATCGAAAATTTGGACCATCGGATGGAGGTGTGCCGCCGTAGTCGCGGCGCCCATTTGGCCGATATTTTGTTCCATACATAATTGAGTAATACCAATATATCATAATAAAATAAAATTACAATAATTTCCTAAATAGTTTGTGTTTTATTCAAAATCAACATCGGCCCTTGAAATTTAACTACCCTTTATAATTGGAGTTGCCATATATAAAAAATATGTGAATATAATATGGCAATCTCAAATCTAAACCTTTCGACAAAAGTTAAAGGTAGAACGTTCCTCTCTTTAGCTTATCCTTCACTTTTAGAATAAAGGGAACTTGTGATAATTGAAAACTCATTATCTGTTCGATAACTTCCTACATTTAGCTATCGTAAAGTCGTGAAAACGGGCCTTAGTATTTCTTCTATTTTTCTCTTTAAAAACTACCACACCCTAATAAAATTCTATTATACATTTTGCCATACATACACAGAGACATATTTAAAGTCATTTTATATGTATGTATACAGAAAAAAAATAAAGAAAACTTAATGGCTTTAATATTACATGCTAAAAAATAAATAAATAATTGATAAAAAAAAAACAGATGGAAAGTGGAAAATGAGAAACTTAAAGACTTTCTAAAAATAGAGTTCATAAAAGAAAAAAAGAAACAATACATTATATTTTGCAAACATTTAATGATAATATGATGTTGACAATGTTGGCCTCAAATTTGAAGATAAAAGACAAATTTATTTAATATTGTTTATAATTTAGAGAGAAGAAAATTGAAAAAAAGCTTTTAGAAGTTTAAATAATAATTATATTTTAATATTATAGTTGATTTCATTAAAAAAGTGTGTGATATTAATTAAAAAATTAATTAATTTTGCACCAGAGAACCAATTATTGATATAAATAAAATAGTTTGTGATATTTACGTGTAATTCACTTGATAAAATTTTAAATAGAAACAGATTTTATTTTAGTCTATTGCTTTAGTTAAAAAAATTCTCGAGTATTTTTTTTGTTTGCGATAAACGTGATATATTCGTCGCTGCCGAATCATATATACCCTTCACTTAAGTATCAAACATCCAGAAGCTACAAAGAAGATAGTCTAGAATATTAAGACATACCGTCTGCGCCCCATGGTATATACGTAATGACAGAATCCACAGAGATCTTAACATCCCTACCATCCAGGAAGAAAGTAGAAAGTATTCCGTCAAATACACAGATAAGCTAATGGTCCATCCCAACTACCTCGCTCGGGATCTAATAAAGTTCAAAGGCCACCGGAGGCTGAAAAGAACCGACACTTTGAGCCTAGCAGGCTTTTTTGACACTTCAATGCAATTAATTAGCGGTTATATTGGTTATGGCTAACAAATAACAAACAACAATAAGGATTAAGCTTGGAATACATATTTGGGGGATTCACAAGGTGTCATAAAGTCATAAGTCTTAAAATAATAACATGTAAAAATACGAGTGTTGTGAACAACCCCTCATAAATTAGTGTGCTATTTTGTATTTAAATCAGCTGATTGAAAACAATTATGAAAAATATATATTTACCTAACATAAAAATATTTTTTAATTCTAATCCATGAATTAATAAATTAAATTAGATCTTATCTGACTATTTTTCATTTTTTTTGACGCAAATCAGAAATAAATTTTATTTTGTTTGTTTACCAAACATCAGACTCCTAAGCCGATATAATTTGACGCCGCAAGTGTTTTGTTGCAAAAATTGCTAGCCGCAGGTTAAATTCGGATATTAGCCGAATAAAACTGTACCATCAACGGCGACGGCTACAAAAACTAATGCACCTCGGCTCAGCCGCTCAACTCAGGTCTCTTCTGATAAATTACGACAGCACAATAAACATAGCAAGCAAAGTTCTATTAATTTAAGACACTTTTTGTTAACAAAGCAACAACAATATTTTTAAACCATTGTAAAATGTTAGAACATTATGACAATATAGCATGATAGCACACCTTGTGAATACTCCAATTGCAATTTTCGACAAAGAAAAAACATTAGTGTGGCCAGGTGAAATAATTGCCCGATTTGACCAATTTTTAATATTAAATGCTCCATATATATAAGAAAAATCTGGGCCAAATTTTGTTTTCTTAGTTAATATATTATCGACGCTATTGTGGCAAAACCATTATAAATAGTTTTATAGATTTCAGAGGTAAACAAGTTAAATTTTATGGTTACAAATTGGGGGCAGTCGTGGTTTTTTGTTTATATCTCTGGCATTTGTGAACCTGTTTGGCAAACTATTCCGAACTATATAAATATATATAGCAAATATATAACAACCTGAATTCTTAGGAAACCCCATTTCACCAGACAAACTAACGGACGAATAAGCGCATCATTGACCTAACTCCGCTTCACATAAGGAGTTAGAATATATGTTTATTAAGATCCTAATTATTGGAAAATAAATAACATGCCACTGCGCCCGTAAACAAGTGGATCTGAGACTCTAGAAATATTACAAGATCTACGGTATCTCCAATTCTTCTTAAGTTAAAGTTAATGAAAAAGCAGAAATATCTTAAAACGTGCGAATACCTACCCAATAAAAATGGAGCTTCCAACGAAGCAGGTTTGTAAGGGAAAAACATAAAAGTTTCGCTTACCATTGCGCTTACGGAAGACATGAATTTTGTATGGCGAGTTCCCACTTTGAAGCAAAACGCTTTTGATACATAAAGCGCATTATTCAGCGCATATACAAATTGTTGGATGTAACGATCAGCTTTACACACTGAATGTTTTTATGCAGTTATTTTTCAGTATTCTCCCTTACAAACCTGGTTCGTAGTAAGGGAGTGCCTTGGCACTTGAAATGTTGTTTTTTTTTTTATAAAAGCTGTTGAGAGTTCTTTTACTTACTTTACTGCATTTCTGTATGTCTTATTGCGTAGCGCATAATTGTGCGCTTATTTTTTTAAATGTACCATTAGTGCTTCGCAAAGTGATAAATTTTTTTATTGGGTTAAAGATTTAGCAATAAGAGAACATTTCATGTCTATGCACAATGGGAAATTTCGGCAAAACCCCTATAACTTTGTTATTTCTTTTCGTTAAGCAATAATACTTAGTACCCAGGGGAAGTAGCTGAGGGACGCTGTAGTAATGTTTAATTTTTTTTTAAAACTTACTCAATGTTTTCAATAATAACTGTTGCCATTTCATAAATTTTTTTATTTTCATGTACTTTCCACAAATTGAAACGTTTGAAATTTTGAATAATATGGATCATCGAAGAGGTGATAAATAAGAAACAGGGCCTAGCTTGGCTGTCAAACTCATAGTATTTACTTGTGGGCCCTAATACTACTCTGTGTTAAATTGTTTCAAAATCTAAAAACTTCTAAAGAAAGTCGGTAGCTTAACAAACTTTGTACATTTTATAGTTTTATTTTATTAGAAAATTTCACTTACAAGAAATTTTATATGAGCGATGCGATAAAAATTATCTAAAATAATGTGGTTGACTTTTAAGAGCGCCAGTTTTCACAGACCGAAAAAATTGTATTTATATGGCAAATATTAAAAATATCGTTGCTAAAAAAGCCAAATAATTTTTTTAAAAACTTTTAACAAAATATGCAAAATTTCCAGCACTCCTGCAGTCAAAGGAGGCTGTACCTTGTGATCGAAATTTAAAGTATAAACTCTAATATTGCATCAATATTTTTTTAAAAATCCAAATCCAATTCAAAAACAATATTTTAGGTATTGGCCAAAATATAATACTAGGGATGCCAATCGGGATTGATTTTAGAAAATCCTGGGATTCGGGATTTTGTAATTCTGGATCCCGAAATTTTTCGGGATCTTTTTTTAAATAAACAACACTTTTTTCATTTACTTATAAATTTTCAGAAGGTGTTATATATATATAACATATATTTTTAAAAAAGAAACCATAACAAAACTATTTATTTTATACATATGTATATAATCACTTTCAATTATTTAAGCTTGAGGTCTTTTTATTTATAAAATATTCTTTTATTTCTTCAATATAATGTATATAATCAATTTTAAATTAATCAATCATATTATTGTTTATCATTTTTTAATGCTAACTTTTGTTAAAAAATTGTATGTAATGATATCAATCAAAGTATCTTTTTGTTTTTAAACCATGGATTGTATTACAAACATGCAATTATTTAACCTTGGAGGTATGCTGCTACCTTAAGTTTTGACGACAATAATACACAGCAAAGTGTACTCTCTCATCGATCTCAACCGCTGAGTTTAAAACATTTACACTATGTCGACATAGTGCCGTATACCTCCAGGGTACTGATATGGCTACATTTACTGCGAAATTAATTAAAAATAATTCAATTACGTTTCTAAAAACCGATTTAAAGTTTAAATAAATTTTTTTATGCATACGTGTTTATTTATAAAAAATTGTTTTATTAAGCCAATTTTTAATTTTTTATTATTAATGGACCGAAAAGTATTGTATATGACATATTTTACTCATAAAAAATTTTTCAGGCTTATAATAGGTTTAATAAACATTTCATAAATCTTTAGTTTCTGAATATTACTTAAATTGGATTGTAAAAATTTTTTTTTTATGGTTGACAAATAACGATTTTTAATCATTTTTATTTTTTGCTTGATATGTAACAAGTATTTCTTGATTTCTATATTTTGCATAAAACTAGTCATTATTATTTTGGTATAATGTCTTAAGTAAATATAATTGTAAAAACGGCTTGAAATGTGAATCTGCAAATTTCGTTTCAAAAAAAAATGTAACACAAAAATAAGAATTATAAAAATAAAAAATACAACTGAAATATAATTTTTAATAATTTATTTTTGTAAAGAGTATAAAAATTCAATAAAAACGAACATTTTTTTACACAAAAGTTGATATATTAAAAATCGCGAAAAAATCCCGGGATTCGGGATTTCCCGTTTAGCATCCCTAATACATACCTTTGGGCTATGGTGCAAATCACAACAGCTACGAATAAAAACAAAAGAATTCATTATTCTGTTTTATTATGCTCTGCTATAACGCATTTACATATATTTCTCTTATGGCCGTTATTTCTACAAAAAGTCTAGCTATGTTTAGAAACCAAAAAAAAGCTGCCATATAAAAAAAACACTGAATGTAAAAACAGGTAGGCCAAATAAACGTTTAAATAGGTAAAGATAACTGTTACACAGAAAGAAAAACACTCGGGAAAAATTAAGTTTTTTATAACTTATTTTAAGTACGAGTCACACTCAAAAATTTTAGTACTAGCACTAAAATGTTCTTTAAACAATCTTAAATGGGAATACTTTCGAGGATCAATCCCGGAGTTTCTTTAAATAAGTTTAAATTTCTTAAATGCAGTAAAAAAAAAGATTAAAATTTTCGTTGGTAGTGCCACTCTGCGTGTGAAATTACAAAGTGAGCGTTCTTATCTCATTTAACTTATCAAAGTTTATTGTAGTCTACTACAACACCACCACACAAGTAGTTAAAAACAATTTGCTTGTTGTGTGTAGAAACAACAAAAACAACATAACACGACGAAAACACATTATTTTCATGTTTTTGAAGTAAAATTGAGAACTCTTGCTTCTTATTTAGTTTATAATTTCCGTTATATATGTAAAGGGTGTTTTTTATAGAGTGATACAAGTTTAAATCATAATAAAACTTAGCAATATATTTTTGATATCAATGTAACGGCCTTTATGACATTTATGTTTAAATATGATTTCGGCCGTGTGGCCGCCACGGCTGGCGCGTAGAAGGCGCAATCTGGAACACCAATTCTACTTTTAGCATTCTGACCATCATTGTTTTTGAAGCAATAAGGGCCACTGACTCCGCCAGCCTATAAAGCGCACCAAACAGTAATTTTCTATGAATGTAATAGTGCTTCGACAAAATCTTGTGGAGTTTTCTTCAAGTGGGACAATTCTGCTTATTCACCTACCAATTCAAGCAGAAATGGGCTTTATCGGAAAATAAAGTTTTGAATGGAAATTCAAAATCAATATTAATTTGTGCCTAAGCTAGGGTTGCCAGATACCAAACGTCAAATAACTGGACAATAGAAAAAATTCACCTGGATTTAAAAAAATAGCTGGACAATTTTAAAAAGCACTCAACCATAAGAAAAAATAATATTTTACTTCAGATTTTATTTTGCAATAAAAAAAAATTTAAAAAGCAAGGAAACGGTACACTTAAAGTACTTAAATTAGGGCGAATTCACTACAAGTGGCAGCGAAAAGCCTGCTGACTATGACAGTTCGAATATTTTATTTATAAATAGTTGACATTTTGAGCCGTAAACATCTGCTGTTTCTGTGGTTTTTGTTTTGTTGTAGTATTGCTGCCAACGTTTATATAAATTCAACTTGGTATATATTAAATTAAATCAAATAAAAAAGTACATAAACAGCCATGTTATGGATCGAGTGAAATTGAAATCAATGGAGATTTCCAGTTACATTTTTGTTTAAATATTATTAAATAATGAAGATAAGCTGTACTCAAGTATGAAGTTTGTTCGATTTTGATCTCACTCGAATTCGATTTCCCGAACATGGCTGATAAATTTTTGTTTCGCCAAATATATAATTTATTTGTATTGTTATTTGAAAAATTCAATAACTCTATTTCTTTAGTTGTAAGCAAAATTGTTTGATACATTTTGCAACTTTCATCAAAGTTTAGTCTTATTAAAATTGTAGCCTTTATTCGGTCATGTGAATGGATGCTTGTGAATAAAGTTTATCAGAAATACCTTCAGTACTTGCACAAAAAGTATTGCTGGTTGGCATGACTAACAAACAAGATAAATTTTTTAAAAACTGGACCTCTCTCTCTATCTCATTAATTGGAATGTCTGTCGGCAAATTAAAAATTTTTTCTTTACAATTTTTTCTTAGTATATAATTTTTTTCTAAACAATAATAAATATTTTAATAAATATAATTATTAAAAAGAAAATTTTCAAAAATTAGCTGCAACCTGGACAACACCGAAACAAAAATGGACAATCGAGGCCATTCCAGGCCGTCTGGCAACCCTAGGTTCAGCCCATTCGCCGAATTATTTTGATTTAAAATTTCCAAATTTGCACGCGTTGCTCTGGTGTAAGACGATCCATAATGAAATGTCAAAGCAAACTAAACAAAAAGCAACTATCAGCAACTCAACGTTGTATCTCTCCAAAAAAAACACCCTTTATATTAAGTTTTAAAGTACCCTAGGGGAATGAGAACTAACAACAAACTTGTCACGTGACAGTTCTAAAGTGGTAGGTACTGGTTTTAGTTCTAACACTTTATATAAAGGGGACTTGTCACTTAAACATGGCGATGTGCTAGGAGGGGGTTAATTGGCACCTTTTTGACATTTTGTAACAAGTCACTGAAGAAACTTAAATGGACACATTCAATTTTGATTAAAATAATGCCTGCCGCAGATATTGTCCCGAGTGAACCATATTAATATTATAGATTCCCTGCATTTAAAGTAATAGAACAAGATACAAAGGGTAGTAGACATTATCACCAGTTAAATGATTTGGTTTTATACACCTATCATAATTCGTGTTCACTAGACACGGGATAAGTGCTTTAAGAACATTTGACACAAATTTCCCGCAGGGCAAAACCATATCGGTGCTGGTGTTTTATAATCGAAGTTCTGTAAGGTTGATTTACTAAACAGGTTAGTAAATCAATAATAATAAAATTCTCCTTCTAATTTCACTTTTTGTTTGTTTTAAATACGAAGCCGGGAATGAATCAACTTTATAATTCTTGAATCAAGCGCATTTTGAGATTGGTTAAAACTTAGTTTTACTTAAATCATCTCATCTGAATCAATCTTTATGGACTTGATTCAAAAAAAATCTGTACTCACCGTACTATTAATACCGCTTCAGATTGATTTGTGCATAGATTTTTCTTTTGAGTGTAGGTACGAACACGACCAGCTTTTTTTTTGTAGAAATTACGGGCATTGGTTGTTACACAAAAAAATAAGCATACAAAATTAAATTGTTTGTTCAAAAAAATTTAAAAAAAAATGTAAAAAGTATCGACAGTAAAATAAGGCCGATGCCTTTATATCGGAAAAAATTAAGTATCGCCGATATATTGGTATCGGTATTCGTTACATCCCTAGTTGAAACTTTACAAGATATTGGTCGTACAATTCATCAATAGAAAACTCTCGAAACCGCGTATTTACAGATTTCATGCGAACAGTCAAAATTGTTTCAAGATTCGTTATCTAAAGTCTCTCAAACATCTTTTGATTAAGCAATATGCGATGAACAAATAACACGAATACTCCTATTGCCTTTTTTGGCTTTTTAAACCATTAAGAAATTTATATAAGTATATTTAAAATTGTTTTCTTTCTATCATTTTAATTGTTCCCACTGTGCAAAACTCTTGATATTAAATTATACTATTTCATGCAATATGTAAATGAAACACTATTGTGTTTTATTAAAACATATGTAGTAAAAATAAAATAAGTATGTGTGTGTTTTTTATTATGATCATAATACCTGCAAAAATACGTATGTACATTTCTGCAAATGCACTCAGACATATAAAATACATAAACATAAATGCGTACTTATATAAAACATCTACTAACTGAAATGTATAAATGAGAAAATAAATCTATGAATAAAATGCTCATGTATCATAGTTACAACACATCATCAGTAGCATTCGTATAGAAATTATAATAAAACAGAAATGACTCATGCATTCATTATGCGTTTTTCATTTTAGTGATGACAGTCAAAATGTGAAATTAAAATTTTATTATGAAATCGTAAAAACAAAACTACAGACAAAGGAATAATATTCAGGAACATGCTCAAGGTATAAACATATTAGGGTATCCAATTTAAAGGAGACCAAAAACCAGTTGCCAAAGGTAATAGCTGAAACTGAAATTTTTAAAACCAAAAAATTTATTTTTCTTGTACTTAATTCTATAATGTTCCACAATTGAAATAAAATAATTCATCAAAAATATACAACTTGAAATTCACCCATCCTAATATTTAAACGGATATACCTCTACAAACTTTTATAATCCCGTAAATGTTTGTTTGTGTCCGCACACAGAAAAAATACCAATGTAAACTTAACATGGCGGAATTTTGATTAAAAATCATAGTGAATTTCTGCAAAAGTATGGACATTATTTAAAATTATCATTGTTTCATAATAATTTAAAATGAAAAATGTTAAAATTATGCTGTTCAATATTGAATCCACAAAATCCGGGTTTGTCTAGAAACAACAACGCAGCACGAAGAAAAATATACATGCTATTTTTTTATTTATAAAATAATTTATAAAAAGAAGAAAAATTCCAGTAGTATTTTTGTTCAAATTGTTTAGTTAAATACATCAAAGTTTCAAACTAGCATGATAATGAAAAACATATCGGGCCATTCTGCTGGTGTCTTTTAATTGAAAGTGCTTCCGTCAACAAAGGAAATTACAACAAAAGTAACACATGTTTTAACAGGAAATACTAATAGTATTTTCTCTCTCTCTTTGGTTCCGGAGGTATGTGAAAAGAATTATTTTTAACTAAATACATATGTTGTCTTTGAAACTTGTTTTTACTGGTTTTTCACACTCAAATCAAATTGATTCTACATGAAATTCCCGTTGTTTGAACTTAAAATAATTTTCACTAGGCGATATTCGTGGTGCTTTTTCAAAATCCATGTTATATTGCTCTAATTTTACTGGAATGTTAAATTAACATGAGTTAAAGGTAATTTAAAAGAAACAAATTTTGTTCGCAAGTTATTGTAAAATCATGTTAAATTAACATCAAGTAACTATGAAGTAAGGTACAGAAAAATTTAAAACCAACCTTGTTTTCGAAAATTTTACATTGATATTTTTCTTTGTGTGCACCTTTGCAAAATGTGGATCACAAGTACTTGAACACACGAATAATGTTTATATTTTTTTTATTTTTTTTTTTATTAATTTTTCCAAACAAACATACATATAGTATGTGTGCAATTATTTTATTGTGTATGTTTTCGTCTATGTGAGTTTAACAATTTTCAAACTATATACTATTGTTCTAGGTTTTTAAAAAGGTGGTATGTTCAGATCTTTATTAAGAAACCTTAACCATGATTTTAAGCAGTGTTCAAAAATAAACAGAACATTATATGGCGTTCGGCTTACACACCCAGGAACAATATATATTTATACCCTTCACCACAGGTGGAAAAGGGTATATATAAGTTTGTCATTCCGTTTGTAATTTCTACAATATTGATCCTAGGCCCTGTAAAGTATATATATTTTGGGTCCTTATGAGGAGAGAAGTTGATTTAACGATATCCGTCCGTCTGTCCGTCTTACGTTTGATATGTGTTTTCCGGAGACTCCAGACATGATAGCGGCTAGGTTGTTTTACATTTATGTCACATATAGTCCACCATTTCTTGCTATTGAAATTCAGCCAGATTGGTCCAACAATGGCTGAGATATGACCAAAAAATCACGACTGCCTCTAATTTTTCCAAAAAATCCCTTGTGGTTGTTGTATTTTTATTACTTTTTTCTGTATATCTGGAGAACGGCAAGAGCCAAAGTTTTCAAATTTGGTACAAACATTAAGGTTATAAATACACACCATTCCACAAAATGTGGGCGGGATTGGAGAAGTGCGCGTGGTACCTTCCATACAAAAAGTATTAAAAATTTTATAAAAACCTGAATTTTTTGACTGTTATATGACCTATGGTTACGCCTTATATATCAAAAGATCGGAAATTTAATTAATAAAAAATATTTTCTGAAAAACTCTGGAAAATCGGTTCAGATACGAAAAAGTTATGACCAAAATATTAATTTTTTTTTGGAAAATACCCATTTTCGGGAACCATAGATCTTCCCGAGTCCAAGTCTTACAACCAAAATAAATGGCGAATTTCTTCTTTCTTATATAAATCTTTTAAATCGGTTCAGAAATAGCAGAGTTATGACCAATATACTGAAATCCCAAAAATTACTCTTTTTTGTAATAAAGTTGGTTTTTTCTACCCTTCATCGAAGGTCCTGCACCCTATAAAGTATATATATTCTGGGTCCTTATGAAAAGCGAAGTTCAAATCCGGTTGTCGTCTAATCTCTCCCCCCCCCCCCCCCCCCCTTCGCATTTGTTAACATATACTAGCATAATGCCCAATATGATTTTCGTTTATTATTTCATCTATTTAACGAAATAATTTTAACAAATAGAAACTAGGAATTTTTGTGTTTTTTTGCTACTTAAAAACTCGCCAAAAGAGATAAAAAATGACAACAGTGCCTTTACAAAAAGAAAACAAACAAAAAACTGTGTTGAGTTGTAAACAGTAAACGGTCTATATTTCATTTTAATGATATTTAAACAGCGTTCCTTCATGGTAGGGGGTGTGTTAAGTTAGAAACTGTGAGTTCCCTGGTTCGAATCTTGGTTTTTTAAAAAGAATATTTTTTTAATATTGTTATGTTCCAAAACAATTTTAAAAAAATATTTACCAGTTTTCGCTTTTTAAATTTCATTTATAATGAAGTTTTAAGTATTGTAAATATGTATGTATATGTAAAAATTATTTAGTTGCTCTGTATTCTGCTCGCACAATGGTGAAGGGTATATAAGATTCGGCACAGCCGAATATAGCACTCTTACTTGTTTTTTTAGTGTTTGTGTAGACAAGTACAACCCTCAACACCGTTCGTAACTATTTTGAAAAAAAAGCCGAACATTATATAGTCTTCTGTTCTTTTTTTGGTAAAAAAATAGAACAATTGTAATGATACTGAAGACAAACATTATATTTAATTCAGTGTTCGAAAACAAACACTAAATATCGCTCCTTAGTGTTCGGTTCGGTAGATTTGTGGAAAACACAAACGCTAATAGTGTTTGTGTAGAAAAACATTTAAAAAAAACGTTTCTATTAAAGCCAAATCTTAAATGATTTAATGGTATGAGTCCCAAGGACTGCGAATATTATAGTTTAACATCATCAGCATACGTTTGAATTTAATGTAATTGTTGTGGCAGCGCCTTTGCATACTGACTTACTTATTTGGCCTAAGTTGCAACCTATTTGGGTCAGTGGACGAGCGTAAAATATTTTTCCAAGCGCTTCGATCTTGTGCGCAGCGTTTCCAATTTCTTACTCCAAGTTTTGAAAGATTCTCCTGAACCTGGTCTTTCCATCGTAGTTTCGAACGTCCAATTTGCAAGTTCCTTCGGAATAACTTTCTTATATATTTCTTTCTGAAGCACTTTCATCCATTCGCACAGCATGTCCGTAGCCTTTGCACGTTAATACGTTTAACAATCTCAATTTCGGCGTACAGCTCATACAGCTAATGGTTCATACGATGCCGATATTCTCTACTAACGCAGATCGGTCCATAAATCTTGCGAAGAATTTTTCTCTCAAACACTGCAAGAAAAGATTCATCTGCTTGCGCAAGAATATAACAACACGGGCAATATAAGCGTCTTGCCGAGAGCGGGTCATATTTTTTAACTGCTTACTTAGGCCAAATTAACAACTGTTAGCAAAATTATTATTCGCTTTATCTCTAAACTGATGTTATTTGTTTTGTTTATGGCGGTAACGTGGCAGGTTAATTCTTCTACTACCTAAAAGTTTTAGTTATCAACGTTCACTTGCTGTCCAATTCTCAAAGACTGCTTGTTCGAAGAAACCATCAATTAAGTTTTTGCATAATTATCAACTGAAGGCCAGTGGCGCCCGAAAACACAAAATCATTATTATGTGCACGATGTAGAAGAAGCAATACACGAAGTTAAGGTTTTGAGTAATTTAACAAAGTTGCGTAGCGAGATCTTATTTCAGCGACATCGAAATGTCAACTTATTTGATTCTCTCTGTTAAAATGTAAACAAAACAGCAGCCGAATGTTTTTCGTCAACATTCACATGAATAAAATTATAGTGCTCGCGTTTTTTTGCCCTAACAGAGAATTGGTCATCACTTAAGCAAAAGACTAGAATGGTCAACCCTATCAAAGACCTTAAAGTGATCTAGTAGAACTAAAAACGAGACTTGATCATTATCGAAGTTCTCTACAATATCTTCCATCACATCAGATAACGCTGTAATAAGGGTACTTTGATTGTCAAATTGCATTATTAAATTATCTGGCAAGGTTAAGCTATGTTCACATTATGTGAATTTGTCATGAATGTCACTTTTCTATACACATAGGATTTCATGTTTATGTCAAAATATGAGTTTTACATAAGGTTTTTAATTTAGATGTTCACATGTTGGTGTGTTACGTAACTTTTTCCCTCAAATTTCAATAATAAATTTGTGTATATTTTATTTTTTGTATTATTTATTTATTTTGTATTCTAAGTCAAATTACAATCCTCAAAAGCTTTTATACTTTAATAGTCGTATTCCTTCATTATTTTCCAGGAATATTTTCTATGCACTATCAGAATTTTTTGTTTGTATATTTCTGTTACTCACCATGAGAAATTAATTGCCATTATATTATATTGTTAATTATATCTTTATTGAACTTAAATTTAAGGCATCTTTGAATTCTGGTATTAAAGATCGAAAATCAATTTTCGAAAAAAACCAATATGTCAGTGAGACTATTTTTTGATAGGAAATCAATCTCAATTAAATACGGAATGGTAGGTTAGCTTCCATTGGCAGCCGCAATCAGCTTATTTGGGTCAAGAAATTAGTTACGGTATGTTGGTATGTTTTACTATCTTCAGGGATATTATGTAACCTGGCTGCCGACATTTTTCCACAGGCAGCCGGTTGATTCAATGAACGAGTGGATCCTATTCAAATCAATATCAGAGAGACAAGTTTTGGCCCTTACGGTTCTTCGAGTTTGAGTATTAGATTTCTAAATTCCGGGCAATGACAGAGAAAATTTTCCATTGACTTCTTTTCATCCGTGTTTGGCACAGGCCATTGTGAGGGATCTAGCCTCTGAGGTTGTTTCCCAATAGACCAGTTATAACCGCAATAAGGTTCCAGGACAGCTTTAAAACCCATTTATAATGGGCCAGAAATATAATAAATAAAATAATTTGGTAGTTTTTGCGCAGCGCAACTTTCGCTTTGCATTGTTTTGATATTAACCTGCTTCCGCGAGCCATGAAACTATGGTAAAAGAATTATTTTATAATGGAGTTTTCAAGAGAGAGTTTTTAAAAACGCTTTTAAAACACCAAAAAACGAGCCATCCTAACACGATTTTAGTTTTAATGTTAGCAAATTTATAGCTCGTGAAGACGGACTATAATGTATTAAACGCGTTTTCATTATAGAACGAAAGGTTTCAAACGTGTAATAGAAGGCCCTTCAATGGAATTCTCACATTATTTCTGTTTCTGGAAAAATTTTTTTTTCTATGCTAAGAACGCTATACCCATCACAACAAGTTACACCTCTTATTATTCGCGTGCTTCTCGCGAAAACGTTTTTAATGCCAAAGCTTCTATATGGTTGTGAACTCTTTGCTTTCTGTGATTCATACAGTTAGAGTAAATTAACTGTAGCTTACCCTGCCTTTACACATGCAAGTAATTACTTGCAAGTAGTGTATACATATTATCAGCGAAAATGTCGAAGAAAAAGCCGAAAGTCTTGCAAGTAGCTTGAGTGTTTACACAGTCAGTTGTAAGTTCATTTTTCAAATGTTCTCAAAGCGAAAACATTTTATGGAAAAAGCTTTGTTTTTCAGTTTAAAAACATTATCATGTTAAAAACATAACCATGTTATAACAAAATAAATTTAACAATTTCTTTTTTATTTAATTTTCGGTCCATCTTGATGAAAAAATTATGTTTATT
Source organism: Pollenia griseotomentosa (assembly GCA_963931875.1). Taxonomy (NCBI): domain Eukaryota; kingdom Metazoa; phylum Arthropoda; class Insecta; order Diptera; family Polleniidae; genus Pollenia; species Pollenia griseotomentosa. The sequence goes on along the minus strand of CAWVPA010000014.1, from coordinate 15,401 downwards.
TAAAAAAATATGAGACTACAGTATTGCCGTAGTGGCGATATCATAATGTTACTGGGAAAATATTTTGATTAACAATTTTTTTTCAAATGCTTAAAATTCATGATTAAAATTACCATTAAGATGCGTTGTTGTATAGTTGTGCTCTTTTTTATTAGTTATTTTTTATAAATACACAGAAAATCCGCTATAAACATAACTTTTATTTTACTAAGTATTAGAAGATTGATACAAAAGTCATCCACGGCAACACTGTTTCTTCATTTGTCATTTTACTTGCAGTAAGTGTCAAAAATTTACTTACAAGCAAATTCTCTTGCAAGTTGAGCTGCAAGCAGGGCTGTGGAGTCGGAGTCGGAGTTGAGGAGTCGGAGTTGAGGTTTTTGTACCGGAGTCGGAGTCGAAGTACCCACAAAAACTAGCGACTCCGACTCCGACTTTTTTGCATTACAATTTTTCTAATATTTTTAAAAATAAAAAATTTTAATGACCAATTTCTCCAATTCTTTTTAAATATCAATTCATATTTAAATATAATTTTTCTAATAATTTTATTTTTATTTGACATAAAAAAAACAAATTTTAAACATAAATTGATATTTAGATAAATTAGTGGAATTGGCCATAAGAGGGTCTGCTTTTTGAAATTGTGAAGTCAGAAAAAAAGGACCAGTATACTTTTCATATGAGTAGGTGAGTTTCAAAAATTAAAAAATTGAGATTACATCTTATTTTGACAATTTATAAGAATAGTTATATAGATTGTATCAAAGCATGTCCTTTTCTATGTTTTAATGTGACCTCAAATTTCTGTAACAAAAACCAGCGGGTTCACTATTTGAATTTCGCCAAGATATCGTTAATGAAATAGAGCCGAATTAAGGAATTAAAAAAGATTTAAATTTAGCAGTTTAAAAATTCACATTTTTTTTAACCCTGCAGGTGGGAGATAAACTACATCACGCCACATTTTGAAAACTTTACAGCAGACCGCGCAAACATGTTGATAATCGCAAATGATGTTTATGTTATAAAAATGTGCATTTGTACGAATATTTTATATGATCCTAACATATTTGTTTTATGTCGATGATATACTTAAAAAATTACGTCCTAAAAGGTTCGTTACCTTCTATGGTACTGTTCCATGCCTTGAGACAAACAGCACCAAGTCCAACAACAAAAGGGGTGCTATTTCCCAAAAATAATAGAAGGCTAACAGCATTTTTTTACGTTACATTTCTCTTCAAAATGTGTTATATAAATTGTGGAACTAACATCTGAAGGCGCATATGCATGTTTTAATAAACTTTATAAAATTTTCCTGAGAATGATTTGACTTAATAAATAAAATGTATACATATTAAAAACAAAAGACCTTACTTCACAATTTGCAAAAAAGGACTGTCCTTTGCCTCTATTAATATTGTGGTAAACAACACTAAGTACACTTGATGCCTTTAACGTCTAAGCCAATTGGACTTGCTGTTGTTTTCAACTTTTCTATCTCGAAAGCTACATTAGATAGGACTTATGGAAATTCACACATCTATAAATTCCAACAGTATAAAAAACGTTATTTGAAAAAGATGTGAATTGATGTAGTTTATCTCTCCCCTACAGAACTATTTTTACATTTTTTAGCACTGTTTGCATAATATTAATAAATTAATATAACCTTTAAAATATACTAAAATTCAATGATCCCATACAGATTGAAGCAAAACTCGTTTCTTTCGAAAGTTCGTAACAAAACTCGTTCGTTCTAAAATTAAATCTATTATTTTTTTATATTTCAGTTGGTTTAAATTTCTCAACTGTTAAGTTATAAGTCAAGAATGTTATAACACTTTAGAATTGAAAAAAGGTTCAACTCATTTGGTCTATTTAATCGGGCACTATATGTTTTTTGCATTTTTTCCAAAATCCAAATAAAATATTTTGCAGCTTTCCTACTCATATGTTAGTAACTAGTATGTTAAAGCTCAATGCGCGGCACGTTAGAATTAAAATATCGATTTGAAATTTTTACAGAATCATTTTCTTGCTATATTTAACCATTTAACAGGTACTAAATTAAAAAAGAGTTTAAAGTCAAAAAAAAAAAAACTAGTCTCTTAAATAATGCTAGGTTAGAGTAGGAGTCGGAGTCGGAGTCGGAGTCGTGCTTAAAATATTTCACCAAAAGGAGTCGGAGTCGGAGTTATAACTTTTTCTTAACGACTCCACAGCCCTGGCTGCAAGTACGAAAAATTTTATGGTATTAGTGAAAAAGTGTGAGTGTATTGAGTTTTTCGAACTTGCACTTGCAAGTGTAAACCCTAGGTTACAATGCGATTCTACGATACGTCTATGGAATAAAAAGATATGATGGAACTTCTCTATATTCTAAATCTAATTAAATCACTTATACTCATTCACACCCAAGAACCAACTTATTTATATGACCGCCTAAAATTTGCACGTTCTAATAGAGGAAAACACATCATACAACTAAGATATCGTACGTTAATTTCTGAATGGCATTTCTTTACAAATACCATACGACTGTGGAACTCACTACCCAACACAGTACAAACCATTGGCAACGTTATGCAATTCAAAAATAAATTGTTCTCTTGTTTTTAATAATAACACCTTTTGTTTTCTTTATATACCTCTGTATCTTATAAATAAATATTTTTTTTTTTTCTATTATATATTTTTTGTTTTTCTGTCTTTCATGTAAAACTATAATTATGTATGTATTACTTTTGTCTTATTTAATGACTGTAACTAAAATAAATTGTATCGTTATAACATCACATACTGTAATTAAAAAGATTCAATTCTTGTTGTATGTGATATCCAAGTAATAAATAAATAAATAAAAGGCCCGACTGTAAACATTTCAATGTGTATTGCAATTATAAATTTGAGTATTGTTGACCGAAAAATAATCATTTTTTAAAAACTTAATAATGATAACTTTGAAAACATATTAAATTACTTACAACCATTTCATGATATTTAATAGCCATAACATGATAACACTCTATACGTGTACTCGTAATATGTTTAAGATCCAAACAAAATATCTTAACTCTAATAATATTTTGTTATCGCCATTTTTAAAATAATTTTGTATCAGTTGTGTCGTTTGTTTCTATCGAATTATTTGTTAGTGAGTAGTTCAACTTAAAAAAAAAATATAAATTAAAAAACAAATTTAACAAATGAAAAAATAAAAAAATTGTATTTACATTAAAAAAAAGTGTAATGTGCCGCAAAATAAAAAACCGATGCAAAAAAATTCAATTTTTTTTTATTTTTGTAAAAGTGGTTCTGTATCATAATATGAATACTTCTTAACTATTATATTTAGCATGACAATAATATGATTACTTCTTAACGTTTTATGTTTAACAGGATAGGAATATAATTAAGGAAAAGATAACAATGGTAATATGGTGACTACAATTATGAATCTTATCATAGTATGTTGCTCTTAGAATATGTTTACCAAAACCATGATTTTTCTTTGCGTGTAGACTAACTACTCAATAAACTTAATATGTAATTGTTAAATAATAATCTTCTTTCAATTTTGCATATTACAAATAGTCTATAATTTTATTAGACTTCATTATTCTTAAGCATTTACTTCTCGTACCCTTCATTTGTGAATAATTTGAAACCGCTAAGACAATGAATAATTTTCTATTGTCAATATTATAATGATTTTTGCAATCAAATTTAAAACGTCTCTAATTATAACTTTCGTTAAGAAGATTAACTAATGCAGTTTCCCTCATTTGCATACATATGTATGAATTTATTAATTAAGAATAATTAAATTTAATCAAATGGCTTCTTAATATTTTACATTACATTTGAATAACATAAAGTGACATCACCAGTATTCAATTGATTACATGACAGGATTTTTCAATAACACAATAGCACAACACATTCAATTTAATTATTTTACAAAGACATATCTCATCTTAACAAATTTCTGTATAATGTTAAGAAAACAAAAACTAAATTATAGATATAAAATATTTCCAGAATTTTCATATGTACATTTACACTGACATAATAATCACCTGACAAAGTTAAAACATCAACAGACATTTCAATATTTCTACAGCTTGAAGAGTCATGTGCATACAAGTGAGTGAAAAGAAAGATTTTAAATTAAATTACAAATTGTTAAACATGATGCACTTGTTATACACTTTAGCACAGGTGGAAGCTGACACTAAGTTTGTAACTTTTACAATACTGAACTTAGACACTAAAAAGTACATATTTGCTGGTGTCCGTACGTCTGGCCTTCCATCCGTTTGCTTTTCCGTGGGTATGTTGAAATGGATTTTCCGAAAACCCCATTTATGATGGGGACTTGGTTGTTATATATTTATATCGCGTATAGTCCGGAAATTTTTGCTTTTGCAATTCAGACAGATCAGTTCACAAAAGGCAACTTATTAATATCCAAAAGCGGTAATTTTTATCCATAAACATTTTTTAAGTCAATTGAAAAATATTGAACTTTATTTTTGAACACTCACCTGAAATAAACTTAAGCTATGTTCACACCTATTAAATAGTAGACGTCCTACACGTAACCCCTATTTTTATTAAAAATTTATTTGCTTTTGCAAAACTTTTGGCTAGAACAAACATCATTTAACAGTTTCTAAATTACATTATACAATTATCTTCTCATAAATAAAGTTAAGTAAATCAATAGAAATGGTTAAAAATAAATCTAACGTTTGATCAATTTACTGGTCACGTTTTTCTTGGATTTTTTCGTCAAATATTTGTTAGGTCTGATCATACCTTTAGTAGAATACTAGAATTAAAAAGCGGTTTATACGTGACTTAGTTGTTGCAAATAACTACCTTTTTCTTCCGAAAATATTCGTTTAGGTACTATGTGGAAATGAGTTAGATGAGCACCTCTTTTATGGCTTAATCTCATGCTGGATAGGAGGACCAAACTTGTTTCAGTTTTTTTTTTAGTATATACATAGTCTTAACTATTAAAAATCAGCCAAATCAGAACATTTCAGATGGTAAACAATAGATATTTCAATATTATGGTAAAGGGAATATAAAATTCGATCAAGCCGAATAAAGCAATTTGACTTTTTTTTAACTTACACACATACACAGTTTTGCTTGTAAGTGCATTGAAATTATTTCTACATTCTGATTTTATTCTGTCAAAACTGTGTTATTTGGAACGTCTTTTAGCAACACTTGTTACTTAAGACGCATCACTTCAGTTACATGAGGAATGAGAATATGTAACCAAGGGTTTTTTATATACAACTTGCGGGTACTTTTTCCGAAAAAACAGGGAAGGTTTTTCGATTTTTTTTTAATTTTCAATCGTTAAGTTTTGATTTATTATGACTTGACCTTAAGAATTTATAAAATCTGAAGTAAGTTAAAAGTTAATGACAATATATAATGCAAATTTTATCAAAATATGTATAACATTTTATCTAAATCGAATTCTCTATAACTTAAATTTGCCCGAATTAATTTTTTTTCTCAAAAATAAAAACTAAGAAAAGATAAACTCACTGTTTATTGTTTTTGTTTTTGTTTAAGCTTTGATATTGTTACAAGTAAAACTGTGGCTTATAGTTCTTATTCGCTTAACAGTTTTATATGTGTAATATCTTTAGTTTTTCTAAAATCTTTGGATGAAGTTTCCTGACGATCTGGCCTAAGCAACCAGTGAAATGCGCATAGGAATAGCTTCAACAATAAATTTCAGTTTATCAATAGTATGAAATGGGAATGTAGCACATTTAAACGAAACCTTGTTAATTAAATTTTTGAATCCCAAGAAAAACTTTGAAAACTTTTTTGTTTTCTTATTCAATTAATAAAAAAAGAACTAAATATAATCAAAAACAAAATAATTTCAAATAAAAACAAATTAGATACATTCGGCAATTCAGGGGTCGGATCTATATGATATATATTTATTATCAAAATAATTTTTTGGGAATACAACATTTGAATTTAAAAAGTTTTGTTATTCGTGCTTAATTCCCAATTTTTATTCTTGATAAAAACACTGAAATTTATTGTTAATGGGATAATCTGTTCCTATTTATTATTAATTTATCTTTATAAAAACCGACGCCAGCATTAAATTTGGTTGCGGTTTAGACCTTTATTTAATTATTTACCGAAAGTTTAATGCTTTTTTTTGAAATTTTAACTACCTTGAGTAAAATATCATGATTCGTAATAGTTTTAATAAGTTTTAGCGTTTACAGTGAATTTCAGAAGACAGCTAAATATGGGATCCTAGGTAAATTTTGGACCGTATATCACAATTGTGCATGACATTTTTTCTGGCCATATACCGCAATATCTATATCTCTTAAGGTTTTAGCAGTATTTTATTAATTTACCAGAGTGTACTTTATATTTATTAGTGATATTTCTTGTCCTATATAACTGTAAAGTATTTAAGTGTAATATAAGTGTACTATACTGTTTTCCGGTAGTAGGGTTTATATGGGGGCTAGGGTTAATTATCGACCGAAATTCACGAAATTTCACAGTGTCAGTTTTAGTCCTATAATACTGTGACGTACCAAATTTTAGTATGATAGCATTATTTTTTACGGTCTTAGGCGTAATAAACTGTTTTCCGAGAGTAGGGTTTATATGGGGCCTAGGGTAAATTATGTACCGATTTTCACGAAATTTAACAGTGTAATTTCCAGTTAAATATAGCGAATTTGTGCACAATCTTATATCATTCCCTGCATTATTCCACCATTTATGTCAGTTTTTGTAGCAAAATTTTCAAAATTTTTTAGGGTGGTGGTGCCACATTTTGATCCATAGCTCTGATCCCACTGTAAAGATTTTGCTGGATTTGATATTATCCTGCAAAGCAAAAGTGAGTCGAATATTTTTGATTTTATTTTTTTTTTAAATCACATACAATGTCTTTAAAATTTTTTTTCAAGTTTGCATTAAAAGAATAAATACTAAAGAGTCTTATTTCGACAAACTATTAAAGTTTTAGAGTTCATTTTGCGAAACAAATTAAAATAACAACGAGCAAAAAAGTATAATCGGTCAAGCCCAAATATATCATAACCTACACCACAGTGCAGTCAGACAAATTTTTCGCGATTTTACCCTATTTGGAACCATGGGCAGTTAATGGACCCGCCAAAACAAAACTTTGTTATGAGGCTTAGATTGATTTAAGAGTTCTCGGTGCCAAACATAAAAATAGCAAAAAAAAAAAAAAAATAGATTTACAAAAATCAGCGAAAACAAAAGGTTGTTTTTCTATTAACATACATATATGGGTATTTCCTGGGGTCACGAACGTACGTTCGTTCGTACGCTTTGGTATGCAAAAAATATAGAAATCAAGACTTTTCCTAGAATTTTTTTTGCGATTCGATAGCATTTGGGTAGATGTATGTTTAGTGCAAAAGATGGATTTCATCGAGTTTAAGTTTTCATAATAATAGTTATAAACATGTGGTCACGAACGTACCCAAAATAGAAGTCAACTTTGGATGACAGTAGTGAAATGTAAAAATCTGCGTAATGGAACGGAATATTCAAAAGTGGTTAATTTATTTTGAAAGTGTATTAATGTAGGTCTCCATCCAGCATTTACAAAATAAAATATCTCTCTTGGTTTTTGTTTAATTGGCTTATGTACCGGTCGCGAACGTACGGGTCGCGAACGTACGATTTTTCCATATGTTTTTTTATTATTATCACCATGCATTTTCCCATAAATATCCTTAAATTTCCTTAACAAAAAAACTTAATACTCCTTTTACAACTGATTGTAATGGAGAGATTATGAAGAAAGAGTGTAAACATAACATATTTTTCGCATTTAAAATAAGTATATAAAAATGTCTTTAAAAGTAGAAAATATAAGAAAATATAAAATTTTCCAGTTTCCAGTGCAATTTCCTCAAGTAAAACAGCTGAGATATGCTATGAAACCATTCTTTTATAACAACATAGACTTTTTTTATAACAATTACCCATAAAAGACAAAGATTATCAACATTTTATTTTTTCATCCTGGTAGACCATTCTGGGGAAATGCCCATATGTATATATATATTTTAAAAGAAAAAAGGGTAATTCCTTGTCAAATCGATCAAAAATGGGACCCAACCCCTTTTGATTTCAATAAAATTTGGTGAAAATGTTCCTTTTATCCCATAAGGAACATAGATGAACGACAAAAATTTAAAAAAAATTTTTTTCAAAAGTTATGACATATTCAAAATGTCATAATTTCGCCGAATTAGCCGAATGTATTGTGTTTATTTTTTAAATATCTCGAAAACTAATTTACATTAGAAAATGACATACAAATCATCTTCGACATATTATATGCTTCAGAACTTTTTAACGTTTAAGCAGCCAAACAAACCACCATCTATTATTATAAATCTGTGGAAAGAAGGAAAAAGTGCTTAAGTCGACTTAAGCTTAATTTGCGTTAATGGTAACCCTGAGATCTCAACGTTCAAACAACACATGGACAAAGTTTTATTTATTTGGTATGATTCTTCAGGAAGTTATGGCAGAACTACTTTATGCCTTTATTTTTTCAATGTTCAATAAGTCCCAATTTCCACAATGCAAGTCTTATTAATAAACGTATCACATTTTCTTCTTTGAATCAGCTTCGGTGTTTCCACGAGTCAAGTCTTATTATTTATCTGTTATTCCATTTGTATGAATGTATATGTGCGTTTTGACATTTCGCTTAAAACATATTTCTTATTAAAATATATTTAAATTCAAATTCGTGTTAATTTTTAATATTTATTAAATATGTATGCATCCCAGCAAAAACTTTGCTTACAAAATAAGCAGAAAAATAATGAGAACTTGACGAACAGACAACTTATTTTTCTACTAGAAGAAGTACTTATTTTTGTTCGAGATGTCCCAAAAGTAATCCCTTATAATTTAGCCTATTATAATCTAAAAAATAATATGTTTTTTTTATACTTAAAATTTTTATAAAAATATATAGTTACACAAAGTCAATAAAGTAAAAAATTTTTTATTTTTTTTTAATTTTTTTTTTTTTTGTTTTTTTTAAATTATTTTATTTTTATTTTTTCTTATTCTATTTTACTTTATTTTATTTTTTATTTTTTTTTCTGTCTCTGGCGGGATTTGATCCCGCAACCTCGGTGATGATAGACTAGCTCTCTACCAGCTAGTCTACCGGGGCAGCGTAGTTTTTGCATTAAAAAACTATGTTTTATGACTATAATGACATTTTTATTGTCATAATGAAAATACAAATTTTTCTGTATATTTAAGATATAATAAAGTTATTATTTAATATATAACTAATAATCCAAAAAGTGGCGAATAAAGCTACAAAGTAATGAATTCTTGAAGTCATTAAAAGTAGGATTGTAAGTAAAGTTTTTGCTGGGATATTACTTTTGTTTTGTTAAAATAAAAAATGTTCAAAAAATTTTACACACAAAAAATCACACACGCTACGAAATTAACTTTGTACAACGAAATTAAATATGAAAGATAATTGTCAAAATAGATCTGCTGAAAATTACGAATGAGAAAACAAAGCGCATATGACGAGTACAGCAAGCTGAGTACTCGTTTCTTTTCCCCTCGTCACTCTTGCCTACAAAGTAGCAAGCTGATCAATAGGACTTGCATTGTGGAAATTGGGACTAACATTTGGCATAAAAACTTAAGTTTACTTTCGATCTGTGACTTAAAGAATATTAAGAAATAAAAACTTAAAAAAACTATAACTTAAAAAACTATAATAAAATAGGAATAAATTTTAGAAAATCACCTCTAAAGTTTAAAATAATTATAATCCTTTTTTTTTTGACCAAAACAAATTTTAAGTCAAACGACTGGACCAAATTAAATGATTTTTTTGATTCAATTTTTGGAAGTTTCCCTCCCTCTTAAGCCCCATAAATGATTTTTTCTCGCACTGTCACGCGGGAAAAGTTGGTCACGCGTTCTCACGGAAAAAAAAATTTGTTTATCAGAAACGCTCGCACATTTTTACAAATAAAACTTTTGGTCACGGCGACGGTTTGAGGTTTAACCGCAAAACCTAATTTACCTAGTGCAAGGTGAGAAACGAAAAAAGGGAAACCCTACTTTGGAAAATATTTTCATTAATATCTTTTCATTACTTTTTTTAGATTTAACCACAACTTAAACACAGATCGCAGTACTAATGAAATTCTCTCTAAATTTTTAGTGCAATTTTTAAATTAATATATTCATATAACATTTAAATACCCTTCACCTCAAAAGGAAAACGTAAAAGTAAGTTTTTCATTCCACTTGTAGTTTCTACAATATTGATCTTAGCCCACAAAGTATATATGTGTGTATATGCTGAGGCCTTATGCGAAGCGAATTCGATTTAACGATGTTCGTCAGAAGTGATAGGGACTTTTTTTTAATTCCCTAAGCTATTAGTATATATTTATGTCACATATGATCCGCTTAGTTTTGCTTTCGGTCCAATAGTACTAAAAATCACGACAGTGTCCAATAAATCCATTGATGTTTTTTTTCTGTATATGTGACCTTCTCCGAGAAAAGGGACCTGGTGTGTCAAAAAACGGATTTGGACTTAAGAATGGATTCTGTTACCTAAAAGGATGTAGAATAAGATGAAATGACTTAGATTTCTGATTAAAATTTATTAACCCCATACAAATATCTCCCAACTGTAAGTGTGTTCACAGTGATAATGCCTTATGAAACTTTAAATGCGTTTTTCTCAAAACTTCATTTTCACACACTAGGTCTTTTTTCTCGGAGAAGGTCACATATGTATCTAGAGTACGGCAAGAGTCAACGCCTCTAAATTTTGTACAAGCATCTTAATTTTCAATAGACAACATCGGACAAAATGTGAGCGGGATTGGAGAAGCGAGCGTTTAGATTTATTTAAATCTATATTTCTTTCTTTCATTGCCGAATAGTTGTTTTTTTTTTGTTTTGCTTGAGTAAAATTAGAAAATATTAAATACACATACATCTTTGCCTACACGTACATATGTACTTAAATTATGTAAAATTTTCTTACATAGCAATAATATTTTCATAAGAAATCTTTTTATATACTTTAGAAAACATTCGATAAAAAAATATTTTTCTATCAATAACTTTAGTTATAAAGTTTGAAGTTGTCTATGAGTAGCTACATAAAATATATATTTTTTGTTGTTGGTAGATGTCTAAATACATACTAAATTTTTATAAAACATCATGTACCACATTTTGTTAAGTCGCAATACAGCTGTGCATTTTATTTGACATCAAAACGTAGAGAAAGCAAAAAGCAAAAAATAAAAAATTTCAATATTTTATATATTCGATATGACAAAAAGCAATAACTCTTTTTCGTTTTGTAGTCATTCACATACTTTTTAAGCAAATATGGTTTAAACCAAAACCATACACTCTTTTTTACATATACTTTTTACAATATGAAAGCTTGCAGACGCAGTCGGTTAAGAACGACCGTATATTATATGCAATTTATAGATACATTTTTTAAGAGTATACAATAATTGGAATGCAGGGGCAGTCATAAACCCACCACAAAAAAAATATGTTATGAGGTTAAGGCCTGGAACAGAATACAATAGTTGTAGTAGTAGCTGAAGCTGAAAAATAGTCCGTAGCGCAATAAAATTCAACACGTTGCCACTGGGTTTGTCCCAAGTGGCTAAGATCTACCAAGAGGGCCAAACCACAATACAACCATAGGTAAAAAAGTGACGTGTGAAAAAAGCCCAAATCTGTTGCGAAGGCAGCTTTCGAAGAAAGAGACAGAAAGCGTTTTTTGGTAGTCAAGTGGCAACTGCAACGACTACTACAACTACGTATTCTGTTGACACTACTTTGAAGCCGCAGTTTTTTACTATTGACTGCTTGCAGCGCTATTCGTAACGTTGTACTACAGCGACTATTCTGTTCCCCACTTAAGACTCATATATGAGTAATTTTTGCTAAATATTACCTAGTTATCAACATTTATATGGGACTTTAGCCAATTCTAGACCCGTCATTAAATAGTAGCTGTCATATAAATTATTGTCGCCAAATTGTATATCAACGCCAAGATTTATTTAAAAGTTTTGCCAATTAAAGTTATTTAGGGCAGTGTTTTTTTGTAGCAGCTATGGCTATTTGTAGACCGATTTTAGTAAAGAAATTAAAGTTTAAAGTATTAAAATTTATTGGGCTAAATTTTAAAATTAGTTGTTTTATAGAGACAAAGACTTTATCGCAGAGAGATGTTTGAATGGGAAGTATGTAAATTTATAAGTCGACTGTCACCATTTTTACGAGGCTTTGTCCTAACGTCCAAAATTGCAATGTTGAAATTAATAGAACTCAAGTGTTTAATTTTATTATTATGCAAAATAACAGCGTAAGATATTAAGAAACGATTTTGAAAATAAAACAACCTAAAATTTATTGGTGATATATTTTCCTTTTTTCCTGTCTACATTCTTCAAATATTATACAAGCATTGAAACCGCTTCTTCGTAAGCGGTCCCCAAAGTTTATGTTTCTAGGTTTTAACTTTTTTAGATGCTAGAATTTTACCCGCTACTTCGTTAGCATCCCATATGCTTCGTAGACATGTTTATATGCCAAAACTTATGTTCTACGTTTTATCAAAAAAGCAGCAACAATTTTCATCTTTTAGGTTCTCTTTTACTCAGGGTCGTTCACCTATAGTTTTTTGTTTCTAACTTTAATATTATAAAAAATTCGAAAAGTACCAAGTGTAGAACGGAAAAGTACAAGACAGAAATTTAATTTCTCGTAATTATTCATTTTGATATTTTATTTCTTCCCATATACCCTACGTTTCCACATGCAATTAATTACTTGCAAGTAGTGTATACGTATTATCAACGAAAAATCGAGGAAACAGCCGATTGGCTGAAAGTACAAAAATTGTGTGAATGTTAATGAAAAAGTGTGAGTATATTGAGTTTTTCGAACTTGCACTTGCATGTGGAAACGGGGGGTAAAGTATACAAAATTTTAACATTGTAGTGGGAGTGCGTAATTTATTACATTATTGGACATGTTTATATGCCAATGTCCATAAATGGAGAAAAATGTTTTGTAAAAAAAAATTCCAAAAGAAAGGTATGATTTTTACCCATAAAATGTAAAATTTCCAAAAAAAAAAAGTACCAAACGCTTATTTTTATTTTTTAAATAAGTTACGAATGTGATATAATTATTATTTCTATCTTTGTTTTCGCAAGAGGGTAGAATTTCAAGAAAGTACCAGACACCTGCCAGTTTATTTTTCTAACGGACAACGAGATAAGTATTAAATTTTGATTGTTAATATATCTTTTAGTTTTGGTTACCAATCAGCCCGCTTATCAAAAGAAGCAACTTTGTGCCGAACTTCAAGTCTATAGCTTTATTAATTTGTGTTGGGCGTTGATGAGTCAGTGCTTGAGTTAATATTCAGGTCTTGTATTTTTATTTATTTATATAGATATGTTAATTGAACTGTATTTTAAACAAAAAAAACATAGGAGTCTAAATCAGAAATGAATTTCAAAAACGATCGAACCTCCTGCTAAAAACGAACGATTTTATCACACACCTAACTATTAATAGTTAAAATTTATATGTATAAGATTAGAACAAACGATCATGGTAACTTCGAGAATTTGGTTTTGTTTTACATGTAATTTGTGCGATCGAAAACGTTCGAGTGACATTGTGAAATAGTACGTAAATATTTTTCTCTACAAAATACAGTGTAAGAGATTATTAATATTTAAAAGTAGCTTCGCTCGGAAGCTAATGAGATGTGAAGAGGATGCTGTGTGTCTAGTTATTTGCGTTTCTCGTAATATGTTCTCTTATTAAGTAAAATGAGAAGTGCGGAGGCAGTGAAATTTAGTTTTTCAAGCTGCTCCTAAAAGGAAACAAAATATTAAATTATTAACGTATCCCTTTAAATTGGTTTAAACTTAAAAAAAATGAGAAGTGCATAATTGGCAATATAAATATTAAAAACTTTATTTTTCCGAGTTTTACCTGGGATTATAAATTTTTTTTTTTTCTTACAAACCATCTCCTGAAAATTTCGCATTGACCGTTTAATATTTATATAGATTTAAATTAATACGATCTTTGTTAAAAAAAAAAAAAAACAAAGTATTCCCAACTTTTGCGGAGAAAGCCGATTTTACAAATCCTTTTGAAACAGACATGCAGTAAAAAATCGTCTCTTAGATGCTACAGAACTTAACTATTTTAAAACTCAGAGCCTTCTTTTCTCTAGTTTGGGTATAACAAGTAAACAAGCGGATTTGATGTCTTGAAATATTAGGAGATCTAATGTATCTCTCGAATTCTTCGTTAATTGAAAAAAGCAGACCAAACCCGATTTCGTTCCTGAAAAAGCCTAATAAAGTAATTAAAAACTAACAACGAAATGTGTTTACTTTCCAGCAGTCTTACAGCCTAAGTAGGCGGTACATTGTAATCGAAATTATTAGTTATATATCTTAAAGTGTTAGCTCTAATATTGGAACAAAATTGTAAAAAAAAATGGGAGGTTTTGGCTGAAATATACCTCTGTAAAACGAAATATATCGTTAGCTTAAATCTAAAAAGGCGTAACTAACAAAAATATAATTTTACAGGAGAAGCAAAAAACTTAATAAAATGAAAACTATAAACATTTCAGAAAACATGCATTAATAATTCGTCCATGGAATTCTTCAAACAATTGTTAAAGGACACCATTTCACTATACATATATTGTTAGAAAAACAATGGGTTATTACGTAATTTTGCATATGTAAAATAAACTCTCTTGTAGTTACGTCCCCTTTGTTTTTTTGTTAAACAAACCGTAATTTTTAATCGCAGAAGTGTAAAATTTTGTCAAGACATGTAGTTCAATGGAATTTATAATAACCAATCAAAAACAAGACTTTGAATATTTTGTAAGTTACGCCTTTTTGCATTTTAGCTAACGATATGTATGTATATAAATATTAAAAATAGGATGGACATTTTAATTGTTTTTTGAAAAAACTAAAAAAATTTTCAAAAGTATCGTCGTTTCAACAGTAAATTACGGCTATTTGAGTACCTATATCGGCAAACCTTAAGTATCGCCGATATTTCGGTATTTGTAACTTCCCTTATTTTTAACAATATCAAGACAAATACATATTTAAAAAAAAATCAAAATATTTATCTAGATTTAATAAATTTAATTTAAAAATGTTTAAAATTTCGGAAGTAAGCTGTAATAACCTGTATTGGCAAGACTGTTAATACTTTTGTTTCTTAAATCAAGT